>JAIPRN010000739.1:0-68136 GCA_025469175.1 Geopemphigus sp. TES_GeoC_2020
CAAGAAAACGTACACGGGTTCAATAGGCGTACATTGATATTTACAAATTCTAAAAGGGAATAATGTTACACGAATTAAATTGTTCATAGTTATTTCGTTATTAGTATCCGACAGAGGTGGTAGAAAATATTGCGTGGAACGAAGGCCGAACAGACTTAATTAACGAAAAGGAAGTACGGAAGGCGGCGAGTGTGACAAAAAAAAGAAAAAGCGGGAGGACCGGATGAAGTGTCAGTGTAAGTGTGAAAGATAGTAGGGTATGTTGGCGTAGTAAGGTGGTAGAAAGACCTTTCTAATAAAGTGATAGAGTAGTAGGGGGGATAATGCCAAACGAATGGGGGAAGAATGCGTTGTTGTACCGACGTTTAAAGACAGAGGGGACATACAATAATGTATGAGCTATGGTATGAAGTTTTGAGAAAAAACTATTGATAAGAGGATAAGAAAAGAGACGTCAGTGACCAAAAATCAGTTAGATATTTATTATTGCATCCTCATATATATATATATATATATGTGTGTGTGTGTGTATAATACGTTTTAAAATAAATGTAAATCGATGTAAGTAATCACAAATAGTTGACGTAGCGTGTTTCTTAAATCAAAACAAGTTATCGTCGATTCAGTTAGAAAAATTTCAATCGTTCGGGAAGGAAATTATGTAATTTACCGCGATCGCCGATGTCGAGACAGAAATTAATGAAGCGACGTCGTGAATGAACGCCATTCGATCCGTAAAATTCGATGAATCGCGACGGTTAATCATGATTTTGTAATAAACGTTAGTGATGGACAAGTCTTGACCGACAGAATTTTAAAACGAAAACAGTGGTACGTTTGACGAAATTAATAAACAAACGTTATACACGGTACATGCCGTATAGTAGTTATTGTAATAGCGAGCGTAGTTTTTTCGAAGAGACGCGTGGTGGTTTCGCGGTACACATTTAATTCGCGCGTAAATTACGTTATTCGTTGAATATATCGAACCTCTTGAATACCCAAGCTAGTCTTAATATACAATTTCTTGTCTCCAAGCGCAGATATACTGACGTAAGTTTTACGCATAAACTCGTTAATATATTGTACCGAGTAACTCCAATCTATACATTTTCACGTTCCTCAATACCAATCACGTGTTATTGTCGTATATTCAAAATGTCAGCCCACCGTACATCTTACGGATATAATAATCCTGTCGATCGCATTTCCCGAGAATGAGTTAAAATATGTCCATCTATTTCGCTCTAAAACGTCGTATTTATCTAACGATCGTTTTTCAGACTGGTATTTTACACCAAATTCACTAACCTAATCCAAACTTTAATTAACGTCCGAGCCGCATGCTATTCAGCCTTACTACATTGAATTTTCTTAATGTATTTCAATCGTACCTTATTGTAACCGACGTATAATATTTTTATAGTATTTTTCAAGGTTAGGTTTCGTATTAATAAGTAACTCGTATTAAAAACGTACCTTCAAACTGTACTGGATAGTCTACGTGGGCGTTTATATTAATAAATAGATACATATATATCAACGACCGTCGTAATCGGGTCGTATATACGTGATAACGCGTTGTTAACCACCGACAAATATGGCAACAAGTATATAGATATTTCGGTGGTCCGGAATAATTTACAACCCCCCCTCCCCGGGGGTATTCGCCACTTTCTCATTTTAAACGACACCCTTGTCCAATATATGTACGTACTATACGGATGAGCTGTGTGTGTATGTGTATGCACACGTATGGTACATCGATCAACGTCTAAACTTAAACGTGCGAGGACGCGACAAACGTGTGACATACTTGGGCGATCCGTATATACTGGCGAAATAATTACTACTATTAGCGTTTAAAGCCACGCTACGGAAGAATTTATTTCCCATTTTCTATAATATTTAACAGTGCCTGTAATATATTCGAATGGTTTTCTTGAATCAATAATAATAATAAAGACGATATATTAATAAACGAGCGAATAGAAGTATACGAAAATGAATGTCGTCTTAATGTCCGGTCGCGATTAACAATGTAAGGATGGGAGTGATGGGGGTGAGTGGTACTTTGAGTTGCTTTGAGTGGCTTTATAGCCCAATTTGTGTAGATTTTGGTGGCTGCCTTGGAAGGAGTAGTACAAGCTCTACACACGAGCCGTTTTTGTTGTTGTTGTTAACTTCGCGTTCGCATTTCGCGAAATCCTTCTTAAGATTGTCCGTTACGATTATCCTACGTTGATTGCCTACCATGTTTTCCGTCAAGTTAGTTCCTCTTTGTGTGTAATTCACACGGTTCACATCGTTATGATTATAGACGACGAGTAATAGTTACGTTCGATTATTGGATTATCGCGTATTGTTTTACAACGTGCCGAGAACACGAATTATTATGACTAGGGTTAGAATTTTGAGACTTTTTCGTTGATTTTCTTAGATTGTTTTGTTCTATTTTTAACGTTCAATACAAACTCGAACAGATTCGACGTTATCGTAATAATTTTTTTAACGCGTTTACGGTACTTTAGCGATAGAAGGACATTTCTTTTATTAATTATATAATAACGCGCTCGTGTTTCTTTTTTGGTTATTTGTAATTTTATTAATAACAAACTATTAACGTGTTACTCATAGTTTCTATAAATAACACATATGTTTACAACCTTATATTTAACCTAATAAGTTTCTTTTTATATAATACATAGTTGTCGGATAATTCAAGGTAATTTTGATTGGAAAACACGAATTAAAATTAATATACTATTGCAGTGGTCAATAAGAATAAGCTCTTAATATTGGTGTATTTGTTTATTAACGTTTCTAAATTAACCTTAACAAATTATAGCTAAAGTATAAATTTATATTTTAGACATTTCTCGCACATATAGTTATAATTTACGTTTTTTGTAACGACGTTACCTTATAAACGAGCTTTTTATACAACAATTGACGATTTCATATCAATAACCAAGCGATTAATGTTCTTAGTTTTTCTTTTTAAAAGTAAAAATTGAACATTTTGAATAGATTTTATTTGTTATTTATATTTTATAAAACGTTTAATAATTAAACTAATATAAAACTAATCACGTAATCGAGCATACAAATTTAGAATAGTGTTCATTAAAATCCAAAGTCTCGTTTTACTTTATTCACCTATGAGTACGTGTGTGGGTAGGAATTATAACCTTGAACGTAATTTTTTACTTTAAATTTTCACATTTTGAAACGAATAGCGGGTGTGACTTACATTTGATTTTGGATATATATATATGTATGTGTGTGTGTGTGTTTATTTATTTATACGGCGTACATTTCATTTAAAAACAATTACTTTTTTAAATTTCGAATAAAAATTATGCACTTGGTTTGTTAGCTATAATATCGAACTATGGAATAAAGTGTATTTAAAAGGCGTTAACGTTTCGGACGATTCAGTAGATGATTGCTTGGGTTTAAACATTTTCGTTTTTATTTAGGGTTATACGCGGAAATGTACTCGTTTTTTACAAAAAAAAATTAAATAATAAAAATGTTCTAATTATAAGTTAGTGGTAAATTTTATAACATCGTATAAAAACTACAAACAATGCCCTTGTTAAACTTACAATTTTATAATATTTCCTGATATTATATTTTACTCGAAACTTACAAACAACGAACAATGTCATCGTAAAATTGGCGTTAGTTTTATTTCACCACGTAACGTATCTGTTTACCAACGATATTTTATTGAAGTCGTTTGTACTATTTCCATAATAATGCGTAATTTTTCACCGTTCTCGAACATCCCAAAGAAAAATTTCGAAATATTTCAAGGCATATAATTAAAATAAAAATATTTATCACGTAGACTTTGATTTTAAAGTCGAATTATTCGTAGCCGAGGTTTTTTATATTCCCTCGAATTAACTTTATGCTGTATAATTTGCGCTTAAGGATAGACAATATCAAAAGTGTCGAAACTTTCTCCGCCATTTCGTATTTTACGGTATGTTTTTAATTCTAACGTATGGCGCTGAACAGTCGATTCATTATTTAATGATCCCCCGGTGTTCAGATGTAGATATCGGAATACAATCTCTCCAAATTCGTTTACGCGTTAAAGTATTACAGAATTCGTAAATCGTTTTGTTATGTTGTAACGATATTATTATTCATACGCTGTTAACTGTAACGATAGGACGATCAGTCAATTACATGCAATGTATAAAAATAAAATGATATCGATAATTCGATATTATATAACGGAAGATAAGTGTATTGTATATTATGGGGTAGTTAGTAGGTCATTTTCGTTATTCCGCCAATTAAGATTATTCGCATCGATTGTTATTCATTTAGTTCAACGGCCGTCGTGTACGACTATTGTTATCGGATATAATAAACTTAATTTTACACCGAATAACCAAAGTTCTTAATATTGAATTACCATTTATTTATCTAAGTAATTATCGAAGTAGCAAGTTCAACGAGCCTATAATGGTAAAAGTAAAATACGATTCGTTATATAAATATACAAAAATGCGCTGTTGTAATTAATTTGTCGAAATTTACGGTTTATCAACGGCTACACATAAAGATGGACAAAAGAAGAAACGTTTATTTTTACTTAAGTGTAAAAATCGTTCATTTTTCCGATCGGAAAATATCATTTTAATCGATCATTCGAATACAAAAGAAAAAGTAACATAATTGTACCGTCACTAGATTTGTTAATTAATGTATTAACGTACGGTTCAGTATATAACGCGTATGTTTTTATTCAAATTCTTTCTTACTCGTTTTCAATTTTATGTCACACACATTTCGTTTGGTTTTGTCGTGTTTGTCGTACTTAAATTAGATGTTCCGTGAACGCTATCAAGACGTTAATATTTTTTTTGATAACGTATTGTTGTCATACGTAGTCGAAATATTTGATTAAACGTATTTCGCTTTGATATAACCGTCTAATTGTACGACTCGGATAACTGAAAACGTTATAATTGGTTTTTACAAATAAGAACAAGACGATAATTAGCGAATAATACGGCTAAAATATTACTGAAAATAGCGGCCGAGGATTTTAATACGATCCTGTAAATTGGCCGATTTGAAATCGCTATAAAATTGACAGTATCATGTCCGATTATCGAAAGACGAACGACAAATCATCAATGTTGTTTTTGGAGTAACAGTTATCTATCTACACGAGATGTCGTACGACGTGTACATCGATTAAATTGCTAAAATATTTTCGTTCGTGCCGTATTTCGATAGATTATCACACGGCGCCCCGGTTAGGCAATTCGGATACAGTTATATGTTACTTTGCATATGACGCAAACGGAGCGGCGATTGTTATTAAAATATATAAAATTAATCACGACGACGATAATTTAAATACTATTTTGTTAATCAACATTGTACGTTATTTAGAACAACGGAATTTTTAGGTAAATACACCGGGTTGAAGCATTTTTACGATATTCGAGGGTCATACTGAATGTAACTAACGTCTGTTTACGATTAAAGGTCGAAGAGAAATCGTAACTACAAAGTTAGTGGTACTACATTAAAGGGCGAAACGTCACGAAAATAACGATCTTTGTTACGTATCGATAGCATCAAAACTGGCCGAGTAGTTGTGTGACGAAATGGAAACCGTCGTCAACGCTACAGCAATAACAAGGTCCGTTTGGGTCCTCTTCTACCAACTCTCTTGTCCAAATTCAAACAGCTTCGTTGACCATATCAACAGCTGTGAAACGTCGTACGACTAAAACGTTCGTTAAATATGGCGAATAAATGAAACTCGCTTGGCGCCAAGTCAGGACCGTAACGGCGGACGATTCGAAACGTCGCACCCATTTGAGAAGATCATTTGCGGGCCATGCCGTTTGAGGACAAACATTGTCGTAGAAAATATGACGATAACATCATTCGTTGACATTCCTCTTCTTTTTTTTTTGTATCACTCGCCATAATTTTTTATGGGGGGGGGTTCGCAGATTTTCATGGCGAAAAGTAAAAAAAGACAAATAACCGAACGAATCTCGCATGAAACATATTTTATTATTGTGGTGGCATTGGCGATGTGCGACTATTCAATCGGATCCATGCTACTGATACGTGACAAAGTTCATTGTGTTTGTGATATTTGACCCTTCAACGTAATACTACCAACTTTGTCGCTACGATCATCCACTGATCTTTGATCGCAAACAGATGATACTTTCCGAACGATCGTCGTACGCTCTATAAAAATGTATGTACATTTTATTTTTTAAACGTCGGAGTTTTTGTGTGATCTGGGATTATGTATTTCTTATATCCATTTTATTCTTAGGTCTATCATTAATTTTGTTGTAGCTACTTGGAATGGATTAGATTCATTTTTATCGAACTGAAAAGTGTCAACGTAGAAAATAATAAAACCGATGGCAAAAGTTTTATAAATTTCGTCGCGATAAAAAAAAATGATTCGAGTTGTTATAGTCAACGTTTACAAAAACTGAGTTTGAAGTTTGGATATATGTTTCATTTTACTACGTACCTACCTCGAAACTGGCCAATTTATTTTAAATTTGAAAATAACGGAAATAACTATAGCTTGTTTTATTTTCAGTATATGGAATTCTATTCGGGTAGGTAATAATAAATATTGTGTTACGGCGTACAACGATCGAGTTTTCGAAAAGTTGCTGGATATTTTTTTTGTCTCTGTAAAAAGGAAATAGAAAATAACGTGTGTGATATACGACAATAAACTATTATTAAGTATATATTTGTTAATATTTTTTAGTCAAAATAAGCATGAAAGGAAAAATTACCTATACGTTTGAAATTATTAGTCGATTTTTTAAAAGTAAATATATATCTTCGAATCATAAACCAATTTTGTAATTTTCTTAAACGAGTAAATATTAATCGTAAAAAAATTGAGTACATAATTTTGGTATATTACGACAAATATGTCGTTTGAAAAAATATGGCGTATTTAAAGTTTAAAATGTTCGTATTTTTCAGAAGAAGTTTTTATTTATAAAGTTAAAGGAAATATTTGTTAATATATACGCATTCTTATTTTTTTAGCGAAACGCGTATTTTATACGTTTTATAAAAATATTTTATTTAAATTTTTTAGTTTACAATTTATTGACATTCATACTTTCATAACTATGTACGCATAAAAAAGAGGACGGTTTTTTTTTTTATAAAAATTTGCGTTTTACTTACTAGAAGGTAAACAATTTAGATTCGAAATTAAGCGGCTTGGCATACGGTAAGCTTTGATGTTGAATTACAATTCTGATGACGAGCAAAACGTAAAACAAAACAATATTTATAGCGAAGTTCGAATTACTGTTTAACATCGAAATACGACGACTTATAGGTATGAGGTACGGTGTAGCTATACGCGTTGTTCCGTGTTCGTAATGTTTTTATGAAAGTATAGCGGGAAACAAATGATGTACGTTAACGATACTCGGGAAATACAGACCGTGGCTTTATGGGGGAATGTCTCGTTTTCCTGATAAGTAATTCAACCATTTGAGGACGAGGCGGGCACATTACATTAAAAATATGTTACGGTTATTCTCGTAGATCACCCGCGCCCTACAGAAAACTAACGCGTGCCTTCCGATTTTGATTTACCGTAATATAGTACGCGGGTGTACGCAATATCCTTCGTCCTGTACCTATTAACGGCTCCACACGTCATTGCTAACGGTATTCCTCGCGGTTAGGGTATATTTTAACGTTTTACTCCGCCATTATGTTTCGTATATAATATGACTAGGTTTGTTGAATAAACCGTACACTGACTGCACGGCTACATACTCGACACAGCGTGTATGGTAGGCGGTCGTTAAGTGCTAGGGTATCGTTTTAGACGATCGTACACACAGGACGTCGCGCAGACAATAATTGAATAGAGGCGGCGGGGAGGGTACGTTATATTATTATACATGGGAGTAGGTATGGTATATATATATATACACTATGGCCGGTAATGTAGCGGCGTGCCGTCCCTCGAGTACGACAGAGATGCCTACGGCGTGAGTAAATAGAATAATTGATTACGCGTTAGTCTATGCTGCCGGAAAACGCGCTGTAAACGTAGTAAAACTATAAAAATAAAACCACCGTAGCCGTAGGCGCGGTAACGTATACGCGTGATAATAGAAATACGACATTTTTCCAGCCTTTTTATTACCGGCGATACGTATTGACAAAGAACGTAATGCGTTTAAACGAAGCGTGTCTCGGTGGAACAAACAATTACCCGTATTGGGAATCATTTACAGGGTCGGGATATAAATAGCGTCGAATTGTAAAAAGTAAATATATCGAAGGAGAGACAGAGCGAATGGAAGAGACAGAGAAGAACGAGCGAGCATTTTGTAGACTAAACACAGTAGTTATCCTGATTCTAGAGGTGTCTAGTATCGAAGAAGGGGATTGATTATTATGGCGATTATTTTCGGAAAACAGTTTTAAGACTCGCGGAATAACGTAGATAACTTTATTTTATATACAGGTCGCGAGAATACTATAATTTCATACAAAATATATATATATATTTATTTTTTTATTTATCTTGCCCAATCACGTTATGTGACGGTTTAATTATTTTTCGTCTTCACGTGATGAATGAGCAAACGCCTAATTTTTAGTTCGGTCGTTATTCGATACAGTCACGTAATTTCGTAGCAATTATATTTGTTAATTTCACGTTTGACGAAAATTTCCAGTTTTCCGACCGTAATAATCGTGATTAATTTTTATAACGTATACCGATCAATCGTAGAGCACTCGTGTCATTCTATTGGTGTCACGCCTAAAGTATTATAATACTCCTCGATATTATTAATATAGTTTATAGCCTATTAATTTCGCTACGGTAGTTCATTCGTAAGTCATTCTAGGAAAATTAAAAGCGAACGTGGTATTTTTATCAATTTTACATTTTTACAACGAATAAGTTACCTACACATCTTGTTATACAACTAGTAAATAAACGGAATACAATTAGTTAACGAATATTTGCGTATACAATTATACGAAACGATACGGCGTTTAAAACGAACAAGTTTTAATTTGTACGTGGTAATATTTCGGACAACGTGTTTTCTGAAATGCGGAAAATAAAACGAATTGCAAATTTCGAGTTTACATTATCGGTATTAGGGTTTTAATATTTCGCAGTGAATCCATACGTCCGTTCTTACGTTACGGTCACATCCGAATATCAATGTTGATAAATTAACCTTACTATGTATAATATACAAACTATTATACATTATCGACAACTGTTCTAATTAGCTATGCCCGGAATATTATCAGTATAGATATGGAACGTTAATATTAAAGTTAAAAATATTTCGTCAGAAATGTCAATTTCTAAATCGTGTATGAAACCGGAAAAGTGGATATTTTCTTGTTTGGTTTTTTTTTCGTGACTTTTTAATATTAACATAGCGACAAACGTTTGTATTTATGTTAACAAAATTCGAAACCAATCTAGTGACGTAAAAAAGTAGTCCGCCCACGGCGAAGATTGTCTTTCTCAAGTCCCCGAGTTGTCGCACCAACACGCGAAACAAATTTCTGACGGTTCCGTCGAACAACAACAAAATATAAATCGTTCCATAAACTGTCGTTGTTTTCTCGCTATACGCCAACTAACTCGTGTCATCGTCGATCCTTTCTTTCTCTCTCTCTCTTTCTCTACATCCGACTAGGATTGATGATAGATCGAATATTGCATTAGTATTATATTCGCGTTTCAAACAAATCGTTGCGTGTGCTTTATAGGAAGAAGTCTCAAATCGTTTCTATTAATTTTCTCTTTAATCGCCGATTTTAGATCTCCAATTGTATATAAATAGATTTTAAACGCTACAGAACCGCTTTCGGTTATGAATACCAGTTCTAGAAAAGCAGGGTTACAGTTTTGTCGTATTATTGTATTTAATGTTGTGTTCGCTCGTGTATTAAAAAGATATTTACATTTTATTCGTACGAAAATAGGTGCATTTATTCGAAAGGAACTAAATCCAATTTACGGAGAGTGAGAAACGGTTCGATACATTTTATACACGTGTCAGTTTCGTCAGTTTCTTTCGCCGATCACGCATCAATAAAATGCCGAAAGTGTATAAATAAACCGAAACGCGAGTGAAACGAATTTCGCGGGTGTCGTGGCGTAATCGAACGACAGTAGGTAAATCGTTCGAAAATTGTTTACTTTTCGTCGTAGATGTAGACGTGTGTGTGTCGTCGCAATCGGTTTTTTTCTCGCATATACGACGGCAAAATAAATGTTGCGTAATATCGCGCCATGTGCGCTACGCACAAATCGTAGTTTTATTCATCGCCATCATTGTTATTGCGTAGAATAACTTAACTAGGCAATGCCGGCCGGTTTTTCGGGTTTTATTACGTCCGAAAGTTCTCTTTACATGTCCCGCGTCGTTTATGGATGGTAATAGCCGTACGCTCTAAGCGTTCTTGTACATCCGAAGACAAGCTAATACCTTACGCCGGACTGAAGGCGATTCACGCATGGTTCTATTATTGCACCGTCAAGTATATCTTATTTTACCTTCGCGATTTACTAATAGCGCGTTACCTATTTTCGGATAAATTCGAAATATTGTTTACATTGATTTAGTAAACGCTTGTGGTATGATTTCAAATTTCGTTTGCACATGCGTGTCACACTTCAATACATCAGGCAAGTACCAAATTATATTTGCTAAGTTTATTAAGAAAATTGTGGGTCACTTTGACATTCAAATAATGTTTATGGATAATGCGTATTCAACAAGTTACGAAATTTAATATAATCCTTATTGATTCTACAAAATAGAATTCAAATGTTGTATCGAATTTGTAAAACTCTAGAGAAGCAATTAAATTAAAGGAGAACAACGATGATAATCATAGAAACCCAACCGCTAAACATTTTATATTAAGCGTTTAAAATCGATTTAAATGAAATTGTATACACCTAATTTTCGACGTACTTAATTCGTTTCATTTTTTTAAACTGTGTATAAATTAGCAGCCACATGATTGTTACAAATTACGTTTAATTAAAAGTTTTAAATTTAAATTTGTTTTGGTGGTTTGTATACAGAGAAATTAAAAAAAGAATAAATAATATATATATACCAAGGAAACTACAACGCGAAAATGAATTTATAAAATATTTTAAAATTTGACGCCGACGTCAGCTCATAAACGAAAATGTATTCGTAACACGCTTAAAAGTTTATCGTATAGCATTTAGAACGCAATGTACTACGTAACTTTATATCTTCTGATCATGTCTACATACAAAACCAATAACTCAAAAATGACGAGATAAAACCCATATAAGTTGATGACACGTTATGATAAAAATTCTTAAAAACAAATACCGATCCAAAAGTAAAAAAGATATTCGAAATAGCGTGACATATATCGATAAAAAGTAAAATAAAATATAAGACGTTTATTTTCCGTAATATTAATCGAACCTATAGCTGATATAACTTCATATTTAATTAGAGATAATTCAGGGAACGCCTACAATATCTAAACTATAGTTGTGAAATATATGTAACAATATTTTAGAATATCAAAATTGTAGTTACGAAATATAGAAATAGTCAACAGAAATTATACAAACCCCAAAAAATGTAGTCGTGCTATACGAAGACATAGACGTAGGTTTAAGTGCGAATAAATCTCGCGATTCGAAATAAAAATTAATAAATTGGTTATAATCGCTAACAACTTAGTGTTAGTCTCCCTTTTGGGGAAGATTTTCCGTGACAATTAATTAACTTTTCCACGGGTATAAGCTGATATTGTGTTAAAATCTGTTTATTTCGAACATCAATTCCGTGCAAGCTTACCGTAAAACTGACTTTCCTTATTCTAAATTATCGGTAAATGGTTACGTGCCAAATTCAATTTTGTATATAATACACAATTCCAATTCTCCACTAAATTATATATATATATATATATTTTTTAACGTCTAACTGTAAATAATTTTCGATCCGTAGGTTGGTTAGTATCAGGTTGTCCTTATCAGAAAAGGGAATTTTAAGATTCAAAAATCACATAAATAAATTATATTTTTCGCAAGAGGAATAAAGTGTATTTGAGATTTATCGATTTATAAATATTACTATCAAGTTTAACATTTCTTTGAAATATTAATAATTGTGTAATATATATTTATAATTTTTGAAAGTCTTTAGTTTTGTAATACTATCAGTTTTACGGTAAATTAATAATGAAGTCAGAGGAGATACAAAATTTTTACGTTTTTTGATTGGTTTTGATTACGTGTTTTGATTTTAAAAGCTTCTACGATAAAACGTGTGTAAAATATTTAGTAAATTGTAGACGGAATATTTTTTTTTATGAATGAGAACGATTTACTGTACATGAATATCTTACTTGTGGTTACTAACTTTAATATTGTAATTGAAGAATTGATGGCAAAAATGCCATAAGGCAGACGCATTATAGTTAATATGCCTTTTAAAAAGTAACTTAAACGACTTATATACTATTTTTGTTTTGATTACATAATAATATTGTGGATTATTTCAATGCGTAAAAAAAACACCGATTTTAAGTAATAATAATGTTTGTATAATATATTAGCCATCGAAAAAGGATGAAGTATAGGTAACTAAATTGTTCGACTTGTCTTAAAATATTAAACTTATCGTGTTAAACGTAATCTATTATTAAATATTATAATTTTGAACGCATTTAGTTAATAAGTAAATACTAATTAATTGATTCGATGTTTATTGTTTCCTCAACCAGGTAAACTTTTAATTAATGATTATTGTAACGCTATCGACGATCAAAAAATAACGCATTTGGAATTAAAGTCATTTATATCATTAAACATGATTCGTAGAATGTATAATTCGGTTGTTGTATAATAAAATATGCATCGTCAGTAGAAAATTCAAATATACAATTATTTATACATTCAGTTTTGTATTTATTGTACAAGTCGTTGTGTAAAAACAGAGAATGTACCATAATTCAATTTGATCTAAAGTTTTTGTCCGTTCCAAACGAATAATTAAATATTACAACTTGATTGACTTTGGTTACTTTAATACTAACGCGTTTATGTATTTTTTTAAAACGAGTTTTCCATGAATTATGATAAAGATATTTCAATTTCTTTTTATTTCTAAATCAATCTAAATGATCGATCCATAATAATAAACGAAATTAGTTTAGGATACGAACGAATTAAATTTAACGTTTGTATGTCATACGTGGATTTTATTGGTTTTATATTTATTTATATGTATTATACAAGAGTAACGTTTACGTTTTTGCAAATCTTAGTAATAAAAAAGTATATAAAATATTTTTAGAACCTATGGTCTTAGAAAAACAATATCAAATATGAACGGGATTTTATTCCTTTGCGCTGTAGCGTCTTGCTCGTGTCGTCAAAGATTAGCCATTGTTCATCATACACGAAGAAAATATAAATATGAATGTTCCTTTCGTTTTGAATGTGTTCAGATGCTATATACCTACAATTTCCATTTATAAAAGGCGTCACCACGTGTAATGCACCGAATTTCATATTCCATTAAGTATAAAAATCGAATATTTCATATTTATTCCTTAACTTCTGAAGTTATTTTTTTTATGACGCAACCACGTAGAAACATAGGATTCTCAAAAATATAAATCGTTTTCGTTGAAGTATCAATAATTTTTTAGGGTTTTCGTCAGTAATTCGGCTGTTATTAAATTGTATAACGTATTAAACGTTTGAAATATACATCATATAATATAGATATCTAAAATTATATTCATTAGCTTATTAGATAATCGAGGTTAGGAATATAAATTATTATGATTTAAAAAACTACGAACACGAACTGACAAAGTTACGAAATAGAAACGAAAATCGGTTTGCAGAACACAAGGAATGTTCGTATTGAAGTTTTTATTACTTAAAAATAAGTATTTCACGTTGGATTTTTTTAGGAATATTAAGTTTAATTTTTAAGAATACAAGTTTTTACTACTTAAAAATAAGTATTTCACGTTGGATTTTTTTAGAAATATTATTATTATGAACGTATATACTTAAGGCCCGAGAGACTAATATTTTAACCGAATAAAGGCAATTTTATTTTGTCGATATTTTTAACAGAGAAAATTCCTTCGGAAAATAAAAATAGTTCGGATTTTGATTGTAAATTATACGGAGTAATAATTCGGTTATACATATACTTCAGTTTATTGTCACTTTAGGTAAAGACCAAACGTGGAAATATCCGGTATTAATGCTGTTTCTACATTTTCCCGGTTTTTAAGCTGGAAAATCGTTTAATTATTTAAGTATTATAATTATTATATAAACGCGCGCGTGTGGAAACTCGAGGGGTTGATATAATTGAAATACACTCGTGGTATTTCAGTAAAATTAATAAAAATTCGTCTTATTGATAGTAGTCTATTTTTATTATTAATCAACCACTTACTGGGCGGATCAGATTAGTTACAAATTAAAGAGTGATTGAAACTACGTCCGTTTTTCCCAGTCGATGTATTGTTTTTAAGCAACACATACGTCAATGTTTTGATATTTCCATTAACATTTTTGCGCATAACGTGATGCGTATTTAATCGTGTTAGGTAAAAGCGTTTTAATATTGTAACGTCGGCGTCGCTGACACGTTATTATGTGTTGTTCACATTTAATGTTACGATTTTCTATTTCATTGTAACAACCGTGTAAAATTAGATTATATTGCACAATATTTCTGTTGTTATATCACGGTGTTAACTTACGATTATGATATCAATTAAAAAGACTTAGGGCCGTCATTAAGATTCGCGAAGACTTAAATTAATTTCTCTTTACGAGCGAGACGATACGACACGTTTATATCAGTAGGATATTAAATACTTATTCTGTTTTTCTCGTTTAAATACATTTTTATTAACAAATATACTAAATTGTATTATATTTATTTATTTATATACTATAATCAGGCCTAGTTTCCCTACGTTTTAATATAATTTTGACAAAAAAATGTATATACAAATGTAATTAATATTGATCGGTATTTAACAATAAAATTCGTAATAGTAATAAAATAATTATCGTAATATTAACGTTTAAACAAAATTCAATGGTCTTGATTTTAATAATCAATAATATCATTGTAGTATATACTTTTGCGTAAAGCACGATCGATAGTAATTAAAGAGAAGTTAGAGATACGATTTCGACCCATTGTCGTCTCAAATAATTATTAATAATTTTCAATTTGAGAAACTTCTTTCCAAATTTGTTCTTATAACTGACACGTTTAATAATAATCTTAATGCAGTAAAAACATTTGGAAAAGAACCACATGCTGATTCAATAAGATTATAGTCTAATTAATGTAAATTCGTAATTCCTTTTATTTCTGATTTCTAGCAAGTGTGTATTATCGTTGAACAATATATGCATTTATTTAAAAAACCGTCCGTTTTTTAAATCTAAAATATACATATTTATTATAAAATGTATTAAAAAAATAATATACGCGACTGTCGAATTGAAAAGATCATTCAACGAAACCATTTTAGTCTTAAAATAATTCAAAATGCGTTATATTGACAAAATAATAAAATATGCAAAAAATCATAAATGTAAATATAAACATATAATATATTTACATTTTTAAAAATGTATATGTATATATATACTTTTTTGAACATATATTCATTCAGTCACGTGCAAGGATTATCCTTCTATATTCTAAAATAGAATAAAATAATTATTTTTAATATAAAGTATAATTTTTGAAATAAAATAACAAAAAAACTACCGCAGAAACTGAAAAATATACGAATTAGGATATATAAATAAATATAAAATTAATTCGTATTCATATATTAGGTAACTTAGTATAATAACAAATCGATATTACAGATGATATATATTTTTTTCACTAACAGGTTATATATTTGGTCTCTTAATATTTATTATATATTATATTACTATTAATATATATATATTAATTAATTAATACAATTATTTATAAACAGTTATCAATATATAATAAATACAGGATGAAATAACTAGATGCTTATTTAAAACGAAATTTGGATTATTTTTTAATTAGCGCGATAATTATATAATATTGTACTTAGTGCGGTATAAATGTCCAAAATAGAAGGCTGATTGTATTAGCTGTTAAAAACTGTGTTATACTAAACTATATTAGACGTTATTACTAGCAACTATTTGTAGAGCGTGCAAAACAACGAGCTGGTTTAAATAGATTTAAAAAGTTCATTTGTTGTTATTTTGTAGTTGTTGCGTAATTCTAACACAAGAAGGTCTAAAAATGGTATTCGGTATTAACCGTATTAGAGCATGTAGAACGTCATAATGGAAACAGTAGGTACCGCGTTCTAGAGCAACAACGTATAAAGCTTTTAAGGTTTATTCGATAATAATATATTATTTGAAACGCATTTTCCGGGTTTCCGTGGTTACAATAATTATTGCCGTACGTATTAAGGGCATTATAATTTCTTATGTCAACGAGTTTTCGGGCGTTTCAGACGTGTTTATATTTTAAATAGAAATAATTATCCGTTTATTTCGTCGTTGAAATATTTTCGAGTGAAATGAACAATACTTTTGCTGACAATTACGGAAATCATCACACTGGTGCACCGGAATCAAAATCAAACAGGTAAATCGATTTTCGCCAATTTGTTCGTTGTTTATGTTGTTTAAACAAAATTGTACAGAATAACTAAAGAGATATTGGAGAAAATATGTAAGGAGAAGCGTTTATATCGAACGCCACAGTTGAACGACGTACTTTTCCTTCATTTCAACGGTACGTTTTTACGTTTATTTTACATTCGTTCGACCAGGCCCGTGAAAATTTAACGCTTCAATTCCTCCCTAATTCCCCGTAAAATATGTTATTTGAAAACTCTGAAAATAACGGGTAGTTTTTGACGTTGTTGTTAAAAGTTATCATAAAAACGTGTCGAATTAAAGTGGAGATACACGAGACTAATAATAGTCGTTTTTCTTAAATTGTAATTATTTGTTCATGAACGAATTAAATTTACATACTTATTTACGAGTATTTTCGTTTATAATTATCCTATCTTTATATTATCAATTATATCGCAACCGATATAAAATTACATAATTGTAATTATATCTACGCATAATATTTTTCAAAAAACCCTATTTTTTTTTAATAATTATAAAACAACAACTCGCAGATATATTTTTTTGTGTAGTATATCATACGTAGAAAAAAAATAAAAAATGTTTGAAAAAATAAAAATAAAATTAAAGGTCTTTACGTTAAATATTATATATTTTCGCGAAAACTTATACTTGAATAACACATTTTAACTTTATTTCGCAGTTAAGAAACAAAGAATTTAACTCAAATAGTGTAATAGGAATTAATGTGTGTTTTGAAAAAAAATTTAATTGATATCTATTAAATCGTTAAAAATATAAATAAATTTGTGAACGAAAATGATTGATAACGTAGAGATCTTATTACCATATTTCGTTTACGCTGTAGGGTAAAACAAATATATTTAAAAAGCAACAATAGCTTTTCTAAGCAGTGTGTAGTTTATACTTAGACGAAATTGGTTGAATTTAAATTTATTAAATATTACAATCATGATATTTGCGTTTTTCTAAATTTTTTCATTTTTAATCTCCTTTAAGATATTTTGAATAAAAATAATAATATTTAAATAAATTTTCGTATATTCCAAAAGATTATTTTCGATATTCAAATTCCAAAGTTTCCCGAGAAAAATTTTAAAAACATATTTTGTTGTTATAAAATCATAAGTTTTTGTTAGTGAAAATACCATTGTTTGAAAAAAAATACTTTTAATTTATAATACATTTATTACGGTTTTTCTTTCCATTTTTCGTACATTTCGTATTTTATTTATAAAAGTATTATTAATAAATAATTAAAAAGCAATATAGATTGAAAAATAATATAAATATTTTTCTTATTATTTTATTAATTCTGTATTTGTAATAAATATAAATACTTTTTATTCTAATATTTATTTAAAAACTAATAGTTATTACTATTATATAATTATTACACTTATTTACCTAACTAAATTTTAGTTATCTTAATTATTATGATTTTAGATATAATACACAACTTTTGTTATACTAACAGTGATTTAGTTTTTTTCAGTGGAGGGTAGGCTGAGTGATTGAATAAAATAATCGTCGAGTTATTGCATTTTTCGGATCCAAATCTAGACCTTGAAAATTGGTAAAACATTTCTAATTCACGTGTTATTAAGAAAAATTCAATTTAGGAAATTAGTATAAATAACGTATCTGTACTAGTAATTTAAAATTACAGTTTTTACTATTCGAATAAAATTAAAAATTAAAATCTGTAATTGCCATTCGGTAGCTTTGATCATCAATAAATACATACTTCGATAAACTTAGAATTTTTCAAAAATATTTTAACGTCAATTATGGATTTTAAATATACTTGATTAAAATAAAATGTTCCCGAAATTTCCGGAAGGCTAGAATCCTTTCAGAATACATCCCTCCCATAAATTCATCCCTGTATATTAATATGTATAACTACCAATTATAATTATGGGTATATAATATTTTAAACGGTTTTTAATGTCAATAATAAAGCGATTAATTATCAATATATTAAACGAATATTATCAAATTGTATTCCAACGGTTATAACGTTTATATATATTCGAATAATAGATAATTTTGTAATTTATCGGCTCAGGTACTTTGAACTTTTTGAGTATACAACGTAGTATTTTTCATCAAACTATTTTATCGGTACATAATTTAGTTTAGAATTTACAATTTACCGAATGTTTTAAATTTGTCAGGAAGGAACTTGTTCTTAGGTCATTTTCCAACAATTTCGGTTACTACATCTACATATGTTTTTTGATTTAAACATCCCGATTGTTCATAAATTAATCATATTGTACTGATTCGAGGTCCGTAATAAACACTAATTAGTGTTATCTTTCATTTCGGATGTACAATACTTGCATCAATCCAGGGGTTGTCTGATGTATTAACAAAATTGATAAATATCATTGAAAAATAAGTATTGTATTTGTAAACGCGTTTTGGTTAAAATCAATAGGCGACTGGACGAACTAGACAATTTTAAATAATTTCAATGTTTCGTAAAATAAATGTACGTTTCACGTTAATCGGATTTTTTGCGCATTTTCAATTTAAGGGTTTACAAAAATCGAGAACTTAGAACAATATACCGGATTAAAATCATTATGGTTAGAAAACAATTGTATATCAGAGATATGTGGTCTTGAAAATCAATCGGAACTCGTTTCTTTATATTTACATAACAACATGATTAAAAAGATAGAAAATTTGGACAATTTAACTAAGCTAGACACGATCAATTTATGTTATAATTTTATTACAAAGATCGAAAACTTGAGTGAGTTTTTAATCAAGGTAAATACTTTTTAAGGTTGTATCGCGTTTAACGATTAACGTTCTGTAGGTATTTTGCCATTACTCAATACGTTGCAAATATCCCATAATAAACTTATTACTATTGAGGATATTGCTGATTTAGCGAATTGCGTAGAACTGAAAATTGTGGACTTATCGTATAACCATTTAAGTGACCCGAAAATTTTGGAAGTAAATAAGAATATGGGAAGTGTTTAGTATATAAGTAATAACGGTTACGTTGTGTTCAGGTTTTTGGAAAAATGAAGTCGTTGCGTGTTTTGACGCTCACTGGCAATCCGGTTATTTCTAAAATAAATTACTATAGGAAATCGTTAATTTTAGCGTGTGTAAGTTTGTTCAGTTTTTAATATATTCAACGGAATTTCTCGCGTTCATTTCCGTTTGTATGTTATATTAATATGTGGAATACGTCACAGAACCAGTTGTGTCATTTGGACGTACTGCCGGTAACCGAAAATGACCGTTTATGTGCAAAAGCCTGGTAATCAATAAAATAATAATTTCGCTTATATTTACCCACACACACACACACACACACACACACACTCACGCACGCACACAATGTCTAAAAAAGAAAAAATACGATAATAAATAAATTCTTTAAGTTTTATATATTTCGAAAACAGGAGCACAGGCGGAATAAAATCCGAACAAGAGATGAGGATGAAATTAATAAATGACGAACATAGAAAGATGTCCGAATCGGTGAACGCTTTTATCGAATGGCGCAACGAGAGACAACTAGACAAACAATTGACGACTGTAAGCAATATTTTTCAAAACGACCGTCGTCCGGAAGATTCAACTACCTGCGGAAATTTAATTTCCGTCGATTTCTACCCCAGTGACGACGACGACGATTTTACTACAGTTCGTTCGACACGGACGGCGAAAAAATCGTTTGCACGCGAAATACCCCAAACCGGAGCTGACGAAAATCCGTTAGTCATGGCGCGCGTACCGATTGAATTAAATACAAATAACAACCGCGTTCTCGTCGCGGACGTTGGTTCGACCGCCAGTGGCCATTGTAAACACGATTTCGATTTGCCCGCGAACGTAGAGCGTACGAATTGCCACGACCAGCCCGACGCGTACAACGATAACACGGGAGAGGGTAGTGATTTCGGCGGTGGATTCGTTTTCGATACGAACAATAGCGAACCCGACGTTGGGCTTAAAGACAATGACGCGACTCTTTCGTGTCCGCGACTCTCCGAACAGACCGCGACCGTAATAACGCGCGCGTCGCCGAAATCGCCTGAACGAAATGAGACGAACGATTTTACGACGCCCGGGTTGGCGGATCACGAAAATCAATCGTCAGCCCGCGTTATCCGCGACGCAGTCAATACGGACGCGAACGACTTAAATACCGCCCAATATATTATACCGGACAACAACGCGGTCGCCGGTGGTGACCATAATTATGAACGCGATTCCTCGGCGGACCCACTTACGGACAGCTGCAGCAGCTCGGACGAAAGCTTCGCGTCGGTTTGGCTCTATCAATGGTTTCGATCGTACGGCGATAAAACTCTCAACGTGCCGAAAACGAAAACGGCTTGTTGTATATTGTAAATTGTTATTTATATATTTGTCGATTTATATACGACCAATGGAGTGAATTTGTAAAAGGAAAAAACGTCGTGACAACATTATCAGTAATCAATATTAAACTGATACACATACATATTGTTTAAACTCATTCGATTCGTTCAATTTTTAAAAACATACTAATTTAGGTAAACATTGCGATGTACGTCGTCCATAGTTGATACACGCTCACATATATTTTATTATTTTTTTGGTTTTCAAATATTTTGTTCAAAATTGTTTGTGAAATTCCATTATATAATAGATCGAGTTTTAGTTTCGGGAAATTAGCGTTCATACTTATTACGTATAACCCATTATTGACGATTTAAAGAAGGCGATATATAAAAATAACAGTAAACTTACGCAAAATTATATCGAATGTAATATTATTCAGACGTCGGAAGGATAAATACAATTTACAATACGTAATAAACACGTGTTATTCGTATTTTCAGATATCGTGAATCATAATAAAATATTATATTTGTAAGGTAAAAGAATGTGGATATTCGTGTCGAAATATGTTCGATTCGTTTAGCGAAAAAATACCGGATAAATACGCGTATTATTTTACCGCCTACGAGTTACACAATAATTCTTTACAATTACGTTTTATTTTTAGAGAAAATAATTATAACGTTAAAAAATCGACCGCGTATATAAAAATTAAAATATAACGATTAGTAGTTATTATTATTAATATTAATATTAACGTATTACATAATTGTATGTACGAAAAAAACTTTAAAGCCTTAATATCATGTACAATACTTAAATACGCCGTCGTTTAAATAAAATCTATTTTACATTTTTCGTCAACGTGTATTACGATATTATGGACAAACCGTTTGTTTATATATTGTTAATAATTATTTGTAAAATCGCCGATAAATCTAAAATCTATGTAAACCTTGAAGTAGCTAATATTCCGTGTAGGTAATTTTAAAAAAAATTAACTAAAAATCTACCTAAAACTAAATCGTTAACTTATACGACTGTGAAATTGTATGTGAGTGCATTTACACAAGAGCAAAATAAATCGTTGTACCATTAAATACTTATTATGCGAAATCAAATCTCGTTTATTAAATTTAAATTCGATATATAACACAATAACAGTGATAATAGTAATATAAATTAAGAGAAAATATTTAACATTTTTAACAACAAACAGTATTTACCGGTAATTAGTTAGGGTCCATTGAAAAATTATTTCTTATTAAATTTATCGTTATATTTATAATATTTGACGAACGTACGTACGGTGTGGTTAAATCGATATTTTTATCTACTCCTAAAACCGACGAAATACGTTTTGTATCGAAATATAAACGTTTAAAAAAACTATCGACCGCTATTTCCCTTTCACAACGTGAGACGACTTCACGTTGTTTAAATCGGACCGATCACGAAGCGATTTTAATTATTATCGAATCGACGACGTAATTCTTCAAATACGCGTCCGTCGTGTTTAAGTGAAAACGTTAGAAACGTTTTAGTATCGACGTAATATACACGTCCGTGTCAATCTCCCCCCCGAATACGCGAATATACAACTCGCGGCTGCCACCGAGCCGATAAAAATCAACGCCCCCCCCCCTCGTCCCGTTTCGAGACGAAACGTATTTTTCCGTCGTGATTACATTGGCTGGCGGGCCAATAAAATAAGATCGTCACCCGCGGTCGTAGACCAAAGTCACGCGCGGAGAAATATTCGTATATATATATATATATATATATATATATATAGAACGGTGGACGTGACCGCGGAATTCGGCTGTTGCGTAGCGCCCGTCGATTACTTACCCGATTTCGATATGTACGATACGACGACAGTCGAAATTCGCCGTGATGCGCCAAATGTTCCGAAACCGCGCGTCGGAGTGTGCGTCGTCCGTTCGTAGTCACTGCGCGATTTCCGCGACCGTGATCGCGGTATACGTAATTCTCTCGTAATTACGATCGTCGTTTTTTTTCGTTTTTATTACGTACCCCCGCACGCGCCGTTCACTGTGCAACACACGGCGTGATGTCCTAAGGGCGTCCTCCCGTCGCGGCAACCGCGCACCGTTGAACGTTCACCGTGCCGTTTTCCCGGGCTAATTAAACCGATTGGTTTCGCCGCGAATTTCATTAAACGTCGTTTACTCGGCACGTGTTAAATGTGACGAAAAATCGCGGGCGTCGGCGTCGAAGGGAGCGGGACGACGCGCGATATATTGTCGGCGTCGGTACCGTCGCGAAGGACAAACACGAGATGATAAGTGACTGTCCGGGTTGCCGTTAAAATGTACAACATCCCTCGGGGGGAGGGGCGGGGCACTTTCGACCGATTGTGACGCAACACGTTTCCGAAGTAACGACTTTAAAGTAATCTCGTAATTAAAAGACTCGACTTTGGTATTTCACTGTACGCGATTATAATAAAATTAATAGCGCCCGTGTTTGTAGAAAATATTTATATGTTTATAAATTCGTCGATAACGAAAAGGCGATAAAGGTGAGCGAATAACGCGGTACACCGACGGATTTCAAAATAAATCCCATAGGTTAGTGTTACTTGGAAAAAACTTGTTCGGCGAATATTAATTCAAGCGCGCGAATTTAAAATACATATCGAGTTTATCTATTGTATAGCGTAAAAGTATTATTAACGTTTTTTCAAACGCCTACAATTATTACAGCGTAAACGTTTGGTTAAGTATTATAGTAACCTCGGTATACAAATATACAAACTATATATATGTATATATTGACGAATGAACGATCGTAAACAAAATTTTAAATAATAATCGGTAGATAGTGTGGTAAAAGTAACATCGAATAATTGAAAACCGTCGAAGCCTGCAGAAGTATCGTAATCGCTTTTAGTATAACAGTTTTATATACTTTGAATAGAGTCAATTTACATAGTTGTGTTCATATTCTGTAATCTGGGCACGCAAAATGTAAAATAATCGTGTCAACTACGTATATAAAACTGAGGACGGTTTTAAGCGTAATAAATGTACAAAGTAAAACTTGCCTATAATAACAAATTTGTAAAAATACGGAAAATTTTTTAAAATTCGAAAACATTATTCGTTAAACGTTTTTCGATTTTTGCTGGGCTGTTGTGCCCGAAATACTTATACAAAAACAAAAAAAATACATATATACCGCGTTATTATCGTCTTTGTAGATGTATTGCAACAAAGAATTGACGTTTTTTAAAGGTTTTTAGCATAAGACATTGATTGTAATCTGTTATCATTTCGCTCCCAATATATAAAAAAAATTAACCAACTTTCGCTAAAGCTTCGTTATTATGTTAAAATTTAGGCTCATGATTATTATAGAAGAAAATTTTACGAAACAGGAATATCTCGAAACCCGCGAAATTTAAACATTTTTTGTTTACTTTTTGAGCACACCTCGTATAATTTATAAAACGTTAAAGTTGATTACGTTATATATTTGTTGTAATTTTGACGGGACACGCGATATTAATAACTTATAAAGTAAACATAACTATAAACGTTAAAACAAATTTTGATCCAAGTTTACTTTTATGAACTTTTCAGTGTAAGGAAATATATGTTTATTTTACTAAAAAAATCTTCTAATTCCATTAAAAAATGTGAGCATAATAACTTAAAAACTTCAAAATATCTTTAAAATGCCCCACGATGGACTTCGTATTAAAAAAGTTTATTTTGTCTCTAATATGTATACGCGAAATTTTAAATACGACGATAACACCTGTTCAAATTTGGTCGCGTAAAAACAACAACCTACGCATTTAAATAGATACAATACTATTGTTATAATGTATACAAAACTACTAAATATAAGGGACTAGACGCTACATTTACATTCTCGTTTGACTAAAATTCTGAAAGTGTTAAAATTCACAGTAAGGGGAATGAAACCTTTTGATACTAAAAATATTAATTTTTGGTTTTTTTTCAGGTAAAGTGGTTTATTATATATATATATCTGTATACGAAAACTATCGTACGCGATTACCTATCATACACGCAGAAATTAATTTTTTTAACGCCAAAAATTATTTATAAATTAAATCCGTTTTTCTAGATACGTTATAAATGTTTTAAAAATATATATTTATTATCGCGTCTAGTATTTATAATATATAAATAATCGTGTAATAAATAACGACGATTAACGAATTAATTAAAACGACCGTACATATAAATGGTAATATTCCGAAGTTTTTCGAAATAGGCGAAATCTATACGTGTTCGGTGAATCGCGCGAAATTTCGTCGTTGGGCGGAGAACGTAATATTTTATCGAATACATTTCGTGGCTTGTACGTTATTTTGTATCAATTCAAAACACTCGGGTCGGGCCGTCTCACGTTTTGCAAGCGGCGTTGTAAATGTCGTTCAACGTTGCGTTCGGACGAATCGGAAATCTGACGACCGAAAATACTAAGGCGCGAACGTTCTAATAATTCGGTAACGGTTTCGCGAACAGCCAAAACACGCTTGTTGTACGGAAAGACGAACGTTTCGAGTAATACGTTTACATTATTCGCCTACGCGCTAATTACGACCGCTGTGATTCGCCGTTATAGCCGTCGTAGCTTTAGACTTCATCGGCGGCATAATTTTACCGAGATATTTCTACATTCCGAATACGTCGATGGTCGAGCCCTTCGTATCGTGTAGCGCGTTCACGCTGAAAGCGATATTCGATTTTACTCAAGGTAGGGACTCTTTCACGGTTGTCGTTCTGTTACTACCTAAATCGTAATCATATATCTATATCGTTAAGACGATTTTTTCACGCGCGTATAATGTATATCGAAGGGTCATTCTGATCGCGCGGATTCTGAAATCGCGTTACATTATACTACGCTATTTTCGGCTAACGAAACGAAATAAATACGACGCTGTTGTCGAACATAATTATTGGAAACGTTTAACGTGACGAATAATTGTGCAGCGCTACATTGATATTTCGATCGGTAAATCGACCACACGCGCTTTCAAGACGTGTACATTTCGCTGTGTCCGGATTACGTCGTACGCGCGTTTAAGCTAGAATAATATTTGGACGTAATCGATTTAGAGACGCTTCGCGTGTACCCGAAAATTAACGAGAATTCGTTTCAGCTCTCGCGATTGTTGAAACAAATATCCGGCAGATATTTTTCGAACTATACGTTCGGTAACGTTTTAACGTTTTAAATACGACAAAATCCGAAATATTTATACCGTCTATATAGCCATACAGATTTAAAAAACTGTGTAAAATAAAAACATCGTTCGTATACGCGGACAATTTTTTCATAGAAATACATCTCGTCGTTATAAAGAATATAAGTACAAACAAATGATTTCGTAATTCTCCTTTATACATACATACATTTACGGGTGTTTTTTTATATAAATGAACGGAAATTTTTTTTAAATATATTGTATGGAATGGAAAACCGGCGAATACGGATTTTATATTCATTCGCGGCGTTTATTTTTTAATATGCGCGTTTACGTGGCACAAATATTTACTCGGCGTAAGGTATATTTTAATATTAAATTTCCTACAAAATCGCCATAAAATAATAAACAGTAATTCGTCCAAGTGATGATGAAATGCTGAGCGGTTTATTCGCATTTTACACATGATAATTTGCGCGTGATGGCGTACACAAAATATAAATATCGTTTATCCCGCGCGAGCCCTCCCCCCTCACCGGTGTGCAATGTTTGTAAGCGCGTCGAATAATAAAAGCCCCGCGCGTTTCTTATCGGACGTTTACTTTAACGTTCTACGTCGATAGACGATAGGTATGTGAACAGTTGAATTCCGCCGTAGTCAAGCGTTTGAACACGATTCCGTCGTTCCCGCCGTCCAATAAATTTCGAGCGCTCGCCCGGAAACCTAAAATTATTTATCGGCCGGAAAATTACTAACCGGCGTTGTTGGGCAACTCGCGCCCTCCTTAAAGCGGACGATTCATTTTTCTTTCGCCCGTGTGTAACAGTCGGACGATTTTTAATAATTAAATACCGCCGGCTACGTAACCGTACGATTTAACGAATTCTATTCTGACGAATAGCCGCCGCCGCCGCCTCGTAAACATACATATTACATTGTTCGCCTCATTTTCGACATTGAACAGCGGCACGAGGAATTCATTTGCTCTTCAATATTGTATACGTTTTACATTATCTGTTCAAAAGAAATTTTGATTGATACACATTGAACGCGATCGTCATTTTGTATGCAAAATCAATCAACTGCACATTTCTACGTCTATTCAAGTAATATACATAATAAAATGGCGTCATTGAAATCGCGAATATATTGTATGTCGTATTTCTCAAAACTACCGAAGACGACTTAACATTTATTTTAATTATCGTACAACGTGTTGCCATGTCCGCTGTACGTTTGAAGATAATAGAATTTTTTTAATTGTCATTGATTTGTTCTTATCGACGTATAATGACGTCGGTATATATAAAGTAGGTCCAGGATTATTTTTTCTTCAAGTGGCTCTTGAGAAATGTTCAATCGGATAGAAAATAGTTCAAATAAAACGCGACTTACCGTTATTGTACAGTATTTATAGTATAAACTTCGACGAATAACGTAATTTTGAACAAAAATACGTTAGTCTAAAATAAATTCTTATTACGAGTAATTCCTAAATACGTTTTATCCTACTTACGGTGAAAAATCATCTTTCCCGACGCATTATTCGAAACCGGCGATGTTCGAAAATATTTTTAAAAAGATAAATACGGCATTATTAAACATAATTAACGCGTTGATTGTATTACATGGTAACGAACGATTTGGCGATGGAATTTTTCAATACCGAAAATCGGACTCCGTTTCCGCGCCATTAACGCCGTTTTGTCGTACATGGTTTTTATAAAATTCGAAAAGTTTTTAAAAACATTTTTGTTTTTAAAATAAACGATACTCGGTTCACGTTATAGTCAAAAACTTACAAATTATTCGTTGGCTTTATAATACAATTTATTTGTGCGTTATTTACGTTAAATATAGGGAAATGCACGCGGTTTCAGTTATGTGCGTAAAAAACGGTATCGGAAACGACGGTCGTCCACTCGAATGCATCGCGTGACTCTCCCTTCGATATTCTCCTTAAATATTTAAAACGATCGTTCTAACGTTCTATCGAACTTCAGGTATTTCGTGAACCTTTCAACGAACGGAGGTATATACCGTATTTTATAACTGATTAATATTGGTAACCGTACATAAACTATTATTAGAACTAATAGTTCTCATTAAACGTAGCGAAAATCACTTTTTAGATTTGATCTCCTTAAGTCGTCGCGTCAGTTTACGTTTCGAACACGCGACAAGTTTCTAAATGTTTCCGAAATTTTTGTTTATTTATCAAAAAAAAAAAAACGATCGAACTAGAAATTCTTCGAATAAAACAAATGTATTTCGTGTCTAACGAAAAACCGCTCTAATTTACCGCCTTTTATTATTTTCTTTCACAAACATAAGCATAAACTACAATATCAGCGCGGGTAATTATGCGTCCAAACACTATGTATTCCCCGTGTATAGAATGAAATACGTTACGACGAACTTTCCCTTAGAACTGATTTCGATTATTAATTTTTTTGTCAAACGAATCCAATGTAATAATTTACGTTTAATAATATTGTTAGCGAAATTTGCGTAACATATCCATTGTTTGGATAAACCTATTTAATTGTATTTTCTATTAACGACCGAATCAATGACAGCGCTGACTATAAATAATAACCCGACAGGCGTTTTAACAATACTATCGTTTAATGCGTATATATATAATGAACTTTGAAAAATCGTCCGGTTTATTATTACTTTAACAAATCAATTATATTTGAATTATTCGATTAATGCACGTCGTTACACCTAAAGTTCAGATTAATATTTTACTAAATAGTGTAATGAGAATTGTATTCGTTTAATTTATGATGTTTATACGAATCCTTTCTGCAGCGTAAGTAACAGTTATATAATAGTCGAAAAGAACTTTCAAAGATAAAAAGACAATTAAGGTTCAAATTTATAAAAGTATTTCAGTTTGTAAAACGTTACGTAATTTAACTTTTTAAATTTTAATCGGAACGCAGGACGTCTTTTTCACGAAGTCGCCGAAAATTTCGAATACAGGAAACTTTTAAAACGTTTTGGTTCTCTTATATATAAACACGGACGATATTTTGAAAAATTTATTTCCTCGTTTATTGTTTCTTCATTCTGTAAATGAATAGGGACAAAAATCTCGGAAATTTATAGAAATTTGAATATATCGTTTTTTAATCAGTTTACGTTCGATATTTGTATAGGTTATCGATTTTGATATTAAAACGACCTTGGTATAATTTTCAGTAGCTTTTAATGATTATCAAGCTAAATTTAAACGTTATCACCCGCTAATCCTATCGTTATTATTATTTTAACATTTTGGGCTTTAATTTTGGATAATTGTATAAACACGAGTTCTTACGTCATATCTACATATTTCTTTTCATAAATGTCGTCATTTTGACGATTACTACTTTTGTTTTATACTATATTCTACAATACACTAGCGTTCAGGTATTCCACTTGAAACGATTGTTAGTACATCTAATTATCTTCACTTTTCTTTCTACGAATATATTCGTTTTACTTTAATTTTATTAATGATTTTTTTCAGATATGTAAACGATATTATTCGTGCTTATTATACCTCAATTAGCTATTTACGTTCGTGGCGATGGAAATTATTATTCCATTTCAACGTAATAGAGACCCTGACAACGTAAACGTTATTTTCACAAAAATATCAAAAACAATTTAGTAAATGGTTAACATTTATAAATCTCGGTTTTAGTCCAATTAATGTACGAGAAAATTATGCACCGTCATATATTAAAGTGGGGTGGTTTTGGTTTAAGTTTACCGAGAGTTTGAACAATAGTGCGTTTAATAATTTATAAGATAATTTCAAATAAAATTGTCTTTATGACTGGCGTTTAACTTTCAGATAAACTAAATATATGGTTCGTTTAGAACCGGATTAAAGGGGAGAGGCTAAGAGAACTTATGGTCACCTTAGAAGCCCCGGAACAACATCGGCACGGTCATTTTCCGAAAAACGTAACAAGTACAATAGTCGAAGACTCAATACGAACGTTTAAAAAAATTTACTTAAATAATACGTTTTTACGGGTCAACTTGACCCGATAGTCGCTTTATTTTCAATAACTTATCGAGTTATATACACAGTACACTAAGTTATTTTCGCCTTTTTTTATAATTTATACACGTTTCAAATAGGCTGTCTTTACCCTCTTTACCCATCCCGAAATTACGATAATTTACTGTTTGTGTATTAACGTATCAACACCTATGATCGTATTCGCAATCTTTAGCCGTTTCCTTTCGTATAAATGATGTCGTATTCTTTTACGTAAACAGCAAGCCCGTTTAAATCAAGTCACGCTATTTCACGCGCTACGCAATAAACTTAATTTAAAAGATGTAATAGTTTAAACATAATTTAATCGAAACTAATGTCGTCGAAGAAATATCATTCTGGTGATGGAAAACGAAACGTCAATGAAAACAACAAAATGAAAACGAATTATAAAACAAATTTTTCAACAATTTTCGAATCAATTAATTATCTAAGGGATCATTTAATAACGTGTTCACGCGTTTTTATTTTTCCTATGTTGTTAAAAACTTGAAATGGCGCTCCTTTGATAATATTAAAATTAAGCCGTCAAATTAATGTGACCATTACACTCTACCGTCAATATAATGATCAGCGCCTATATATTACATAAAATACGAATTCTTAGATCGTTAAATATTAATAATATTATAAACGGTATATAATACAATGGTGTAGATAGTAATTATTCAAAAACTTTAATAATAATAATAATAAATTATTATTATTTCAACGTACGGATAATAATTATAATAAATTATTATTATTTCAACGTACGGATAATAATTATAATAACGGTTGATAGTTTTTCATTTCATAATGTCTAATCATTCGTCAATATACGGATATATATCCACGAGTACCAGTATATATTCACATATACAGAGATATATTTTAAAAAAAAATTTTTGAGGGTTTACATATTTTCCAAAAACGCGTTTAAATTAATTTTATTGTTTGTGTATTTGGTATAAGTAATATGTGTTCTATATACCTACATTGCAAAGTCTTTTTATTTATGACGAGCCTCTAGTTCTTAATATTTTTCATACTGGAATCTTGTAAATATATATATTATTTCTATTTGTAGACGTATATACAAATAAGTAAACTTAATTTTGAGTGGGGACTGAGGGTCGGAATCTTTAAGTCGTCAAACACATTTCATTTGATCTTATCATATTAGAACTTTATCAGTCATTTCGATATATGAAGTCGATATGCATAGCTTTTAATTGTCTTTGACGTATCAACTACCCCCCCCCCCCGAGAATATATTAAATAAATTAATTTGTTAAGAGAGGACATGTACGAAGTGTATTCCAAAATTAACGAGAATTTTTTAATTTCGCGAGTTTGGAGAGTCAAAATTTTTTTTTATCACGTTGGCACACATGCCTTTGAAGTATGATAAAATTTGTCGCTGTATTCATTGTTTACATTTCAAGTGGCAGCTGCCAAGGTTAGACGTGTTTTCATGAGCTCGGTGATGTTTGTTTGTCGACAAAAATTGGTATTAAATTGTGTGTAAATAATGAAATGAAGTGTAACAACGTGTGTGAAATATTAACAAAGGCCTATGATAATTCTGCTATGAGTAAGGGTTTACGAGTGGTATAAACGTTTCCAAGATGGCCGTAAAGACGTTAAAGATCACGAACGCCTTGGACGCCCCAGCACATCAACAATCGATGAAAACGTGGAAAAAGTGAAAGAAATGATTATGAACGATCGCCGAATCAGAATCAAAAGAGGTCGCTGATGATGTTGGCATATCAATTGGCTTGTGTCGTGAAATTTTTTCGGATATTTTGGGTATGAAACGCGTGGCAGCAAAATTTGTTCCAAAATTGTCGAATTTTGAACAAAAACAGCGGCGAATGGAAGTTGCTCAGGGGTCACTAAATGAAGTCAACCACGATGCAGAATTACTGAAAGGCGTTATGGACAGGTAACGAAACACGAGTTTTCGAATATGACGTCGAATATATATATATATACTTTAATGGTAATACGCAGCAGATGCGGCACGAGATGTTTCGTGGGGCTTTATCCACAAAGACGTGAGAATAATTTTTGGGGGGGGGGCGGGTATTACGTTGTGTATGCTACGTGGTCGGTTCTATAGTATGTCGTATATTTTATTCCGTTGGTACGCGTTATGATCATCTGTATGCTGTGTTCGGAGTTTAAACCTAACGCTACGGCATCAGTACCATTTTCATCGAATTCGCTACGATTAAGGATGGGCGTTGTATTCTGCGCGACCCATATTATTAGGTTGGCAAGCTTTCTTTTGTTTTCTAGGGGAAAAAATATGTAAACTTATTTATAGATGAGACGATCGCCACATATTTCTAGTGTTCTGAAAATAGAATTATTTATTTGTCGTTAAGGTTGAGTTAATTTAACGTAAATATTTGAAATCGAATGTACGAATACATTTATCTTCGTACGTTTTACGTATATCGCGAAACGAAACGTAGTCTATAATCTAAAAAGATATATAGATAAAACAGAATCCGGAGATAGCATTTTTCGCGGTGTAACATTTCATTTAATAATACCTTTGGGGATAATCTGTATATTCAGAAGTACGACGAGGACCGAGCGAAACGATGGCCAAGAAAAATATACTCGAGGACCATAATTTTACGACGGGTCGGTGCTATAATTTGTAGAAACACTCACAACATAAAAAGTTCCGGTACGTAGCGAAAGTAATATACCGGCGCGAATTAACGATGTTATATAGGATTTCGATGTCGTATTTTCGTGGCTATTATATTTCAGGGAGACAGTCGAACGTGAATTTTTGAAATTAATACGGTCCCGCAAAACCGGCCGACTGCCCCGCTATTGTATTTCGTTTTATGAACAACGTTCACTGACGCGAGTTAAAACGCCGCGAGATGTACTATAATATAAAAATATCGACCACGTGCCCGAACTAACGCCAAAAGTAATTTACTTTACCGGCCGGCAGAAAGGTAGATCGTCACACGATGTTCAAAATTGGTTAGGTTATTATTTTCATATTCGAAGATTATCAACTTTTAATTGACTCGCTTATTTATAAAACGTTTTCGTTTACGATAGTGTCAAATAAAAAAAAAATATATATATATATATTTAATATATATTCGTCGATTAAAAAATGACTTTTCGCTATTAATAAAGTTTACGCGTTGGATTATTTTTATTCGACGACGTTATTATAGAATAAATCGGACAAACAAACGTTAAGCCGGATACCAAAAAAAAATTAACACAACCGACGTTTATTATACACGATTTATACGAAATATCGAATAATTTAACGTGCCGCCATAATTTTGCTTAAAAACTATCGTTATTTTCACAACGCGTTTCAATAGTCGCCGTTTAAAAAAAGCGTAAACGGGACATAATTGTTTTTTTTTTTAATCGCGATTATATAGGAAAACGGGCGTGTCTATATTGAATACGTATATAAACCAAACGACTAATTTGTCGATAAAACGTACGGTTCGCAAGTTATGAACAATGGAAACCCATTTTCAAGTAAACTACGTGCGGGTACGAAGCACGAATATATAATTGACTCTGTTATAAAATGCGCTCGATTTCGCGTTATTTTCCTATTCGTCACAGACAGATGGTTTTGAAATATTCTTCGAATTATTACAAAACGTGTATTATTAGGTAGAACGAGAATTAAATTGTATTTAACTCCAGTCAAGTTCGCTGTAAAAAGTTTTGTAAATAATTCCCAACAACTTCTCACTAGGTACTGCCCGTAGGTCTACACATATTTACAAAAATGTATTTGCGTAACGCATATTGCGTTTCTATTTTTCAATTCAATATCCGAACAACGGTTTTGTTTTTAGTAATTCGTCATCGACCAGGCACGTGTTGTTAAATATTATTTAAAGTCGCGTTGATATATTACGCGTATCCGTCATACCCGAAAACGTATGCGATATAATTTCCGGGCTGCGCTATATGCCATTATTATTCCAACAATAAAACGGAACGAAAATAAACTTTACATAATATTTAAACATCAGCAATAAACGTATTTTGGGTCTTTCGTATTAACGTGAATCAATAACTTATTGTTAAACAATTATAAGTAATAAGAACAAAGTTGTACGTTTAATTTTAATCCATTTCTTTTACTCCCGTATTGCCAGCGTCGTATTTACGGTTTTTTTTTTTAAGAGAAGCGAAGTATTTATAGTATTATGAATTTTCATATGGTGACGATAAAAAAAACTATACGTAATATATATTACAGTGTTGTACTAACATATAACGTAATTCTTACAAGAATTCGAGTAAAATATCGTCATATTCGAATTCGTATTATCAAACGTCATTGCGTTTTGGATAGGGGGGGAAACGAATGAAATATTCGTACCGAATTATTGAATGGTTATAATCTTTTAATCGAAAACTTGGAAAATAATAATAAACGAGCTTACTTAATGATATTCGAACAATGACGGATAGATTAGGTATATTATTGGTCCTCGATACCGTTAAATGTATTGAATATGATGTACAATGAATGGGCGAGCCTTCGAACATTTCGTTTTTATGAATTCAACGCGTACCTTCGAATTGACCGTAATTAATTGTTCGGTTGTGTTCTTTTTGGTATTTCTTGACTCCAAAAATTTACAGAATAATGATGATGTTTGATAACAACCGAGATGGAACGACACGAATGTTTCGAGAAACAAGCCGCCCGCCGACGATATTTATTTCCGTTTTTACGTTCGTTTTATTAAAAAAACGTCACGGCACTGTTCGCGTTTGAGTCTTTCAGGTGGACTTTTTTTTTGGCAAGGTTTTTAGCTTTTATACGTTATAAGATCGTGGTCAACGAAATTTTTCGAAGGAAATCTCGAAACGCGGTATTCAATTTCCAAAAGAGAGAATGCTTTTGGAAGCAGAGTCGTAGGAAAGAGGGTTAAGAGAATGTTTATAATTGGTTTTTCGTAGATTAAGTCAGCGATTGTATGCTTTGGTCAAAAAAGTTTTGTTAAATAATCGCTAAATATTTCTGCATTCTCACGGTTTTTATTTTCCACGAGAGGTCTTTTTTTTTAGAAAAAAAAAGGAAATTTTATTTATTAGAGAATAATTGGTAATAAAGACTCATTTTGAGTTGTTAGTAATTTGAGTAGAACTCGTTCTAAAAATTTGTTAGTAATCTTTTCAGATATGTCGAGAGAATTTTAAGTACCGTTTTTTGTCGATTTCTATGTACACGTATCTGTGATTAAAGTACTAATGTATTGTGAGAGAATGAGAGGGATGGAAGTTTTTGTGTGACATTTAGAAGATTACGAAACGTGTTTTACAAAATTTGTTAATAAGTTAACGGTATTATGGATATCATCTGGTGTTTTTTATTTTTAAGGTTTGTATCGTATTTTGTAAGTTGCATTAGAACTGTGATCAATTAGTGACTTCGTTAGTTTTACGGTTTTAGTGAAAGGGCAGAATTTAAAGTAAATTGTATTAAATGATATTAGTGAGTGGTTGACGGATAAATCACTGGAGTGTTCTATATAGCGTGAAAGATTTAAAGGGATTTTGGAGATGAGGCTATTAAATCTGTCAAGGTGTTTATATAGAGAAATAAGTCAGTATGTGAAGTTGAGAGAGGTGATGACATGATATCTTTGGGAGGGGTCAACTTTGAAAACTATGTTGCCTTCAGGGTTATTCGTGCGGCAACCCCATTAAGGGGGTTTTATATTTATATCGTCTTCTGTTATGTAGTTAGTATTTAAGGGAGTTGAAAAACATTTTATAATAGTTTTTCCGATAGTTCACGCATTGGAGAACAATATATAGAGCTTATGGTAATAGAAATATGATTTAATATTGGTTTAATTAAAAAAGATTATTTATAGTTTCGCACGTAGTTAGGGGATAAGAATTGTCTTGGTGCGTAAAACGGATTAGTAGTGCCGATACAACGTGGATAGTATGGTCAAGGTGATTTAACAGATTTCGACCGTCCGCAGTCGGTATGATTCAGAAAATTTATACCATTATTTCGAGATAAGTTCACGAAAAAAACATAAACGTCAGGAATTGCCAAAATACCAAAAGCGTGAAAATTATCGTTGTAATCGTCTATGTAAAGATCGTCGCAATATTGAGCAATGCCTATAATGTATATTACTCGTTAATGATTATAACTGTATGTTGTGTAAATTGAGTGTTTGCCGCATAAACGTTTATGTTGACGGCATAATATTTTATATATAAAGTCGATAAGATTTCTGTTAAAGATAAAACATTTATATCATCTTAATCACCGTATTAAGGCTATAAATGTGCCACTGTTATAGTAACGCGACTATGAATCAATTAATAATTCTCGATTATATTATAATACACTATTTATATCGCGTGACGTACATCTAAACAACGTACATAATATGTAGAATTAAAATTGGCCTATCTACAGCATTCGAGAGTGCTCGTAGCGGCGAGTAGAACGTCGCTGGAAACATTTTAATAATGACTAAAAAAAAAACAGTATAAATTGTACGCGAGACTACAAATGGTCATTAGACGAATAATAATTGTAGTTAGGATGTCGAGAGGTTACAGACTAGTAACAGACCGAGAGGATTTCGCGGAGTCGTTGAAGAGGATACTTTTCGTATGACACAGTTCAGAAACTTTTCACGTATTGTCAACAATGTTTCTTTATAGTTGTTAGTGGATGTTTTTTTAAACATTGCGTATGTCGTTTGTCATTGCATGTCTAATGTGATAGGTATGGTGACGACATTGGGTACAAGAAAATCGAAATGGACCTTTAGAGGTTTATAGAGGTCTACGGAATAATATTCTATAGCCTAAAGTGATCCTAAATATAATAGAATCGTAAAAAACGGCAAACGTTATTTATTAGTAATAGTATATACCATATTCGTAAATAGTCATTTTGCCTTTTGGCTAAAAAAAAAACAAAATTCTGACTAATGGACGGGATGGCAAATAATAAAAGTAGTGTTTACGGTTCTTTTATGAAATATAATTAAAACTCGATATTTATTGTTTTTAATTCGTTTTATTAAATAAATATTACAATATTTGTTCCGAATTTAAACTAGAATATACGTGTATTTAATAATGTAAATCTATATTATATATTTATATATATTGTGTACCGTAGATTTTAAAAATAATGTTAAAATGCGAATCGCGAACAATTTTCGGTAAAAATACAGAAATTTAATATGAAATTTCAACCTTAATACGTTTCGGATACACTGTACAATAATAAACACAAACGTCGTCTACAATTTAATACGTTTAATATTTTATTTTGTAGAAAAATGTCACCGTTGGATTTAAATGTAGAATGAGATTGAAAATAATAACACAAATTCAGACTCTGGGGATAGCCGAATTCGTTGAACTACCATTTACCTACTGGTAAATTCATTAATGAATAATATATATATATTTATATCCCGATGGCGATAATAATAAAAATGTAGTTTTTCGCACGTTTCAATATTTGTATTTTCCAACATTACAGGTACACTTGTAAAATATTTGACACAATATTTAAATCGAGTTTGATATTTAAGTAAACCCCTTTTTGAATAATTCCTAATTTGTACCCCAACACGTCCTATTTTGTAGGCGAAAAGTTTAATAAAATGTATTCAAATGTACGTACTGACTGAGATAAGAAACTTATTGAAAATTCACGGAAGTTTTTAAAATGGTTGTAACATCGGCTTCAAATCCTCCGACGCCGACAACTTATTATTTGTTTCGTGTACATAACATAACAAATATCTGTTACTTAAAATAAAAGAATATACAATGAGAAACCTAGCTATTTTTTCACTATTCTATTGCAATTCATATTTATGGTACCTATTAAACACTGGATTAATAATTAATAATTTATAAATTTATGAAAATAATTTTTTTTTTCGTAATTGTTCATATATATATATATATATACATGATATTTTAATAGAAATAAGCCGTAAATATATGAATAGCTTATAATTATTATTGGTAAAATATTTGTAGACTATGTTTATTTTGATAAATAATGAGACGATAAAGGTTTCCTTCATCGATGAAATTTTAAACAAGACTGAGAAAAAGTAGCTCTATAACTTCATAAATATTCAAACATTTAATAATAAATATACGTTAACGCAAATTAATGTCAACTTACAACCGTGTAACTGACGATTTTACTGAAAATAAATTACTAACAATATATGTTTATTTATACCCGGCAACATTACCTACCTAATCTATACAGTATTTTCCAGAAACACACGGAAATGTCATAGAATTAAATCAAATAACGAATATTTTATTTATACATAGCTTATTTTGGTATTCGATAAATGCACTTGTATTCTAAATGTAGAACTTTCCCATTGATGAATGAAAAATGTTGTTATAGGCGTCAATATTTTACTATGAATAATGTACATTTTCCCTTTCCAAATAGGTAAGCCGTTTGAATTAATTTTTTACTACAATGCTTTATAACGAAGATTTTTAAAAATTTTGCAATCTATGCATCCATCTTAATCGTATCAATCTAAAATGTATTTATAACCCGACTAAGTCCTTTTTATCAACCATTTTCACGTGTGTTGTATTTATGACTATTTTTACCTAAAAACTAAATTGTGTTGTCCTATCAAGTTTAGATTTATGTGTGTGTGTGATTGTGTGTATTTCTGTTATACATTGTAATACAATTTACAAAATAATATTATAATTATCGTAATAATTATTTAAAACATAACTTTATAACAAGAAGATTATATTCATTTTCAAAATTCTAGTAGATGTAAGCATTCTCGTTGAAATTTCTCTCGAAAACGTTAAACTATATACTTGAATATATATATATATATGTTTTCTTTAATAAACTGTAATAGTTAAAAAAAATATAATTTTATTTAAAAGCATATACAATATTATATTTAGATTAATATTATTATTGGTAATGTTATAATGCCAGTTATCCTGTACACAATATGTTACAATGTCAAAGTATGTATTGCTGTGTAATCAAAATATAACTTCATTAATTACAAAAATGAAATATAACGACCAACAAAATAATTTGGATGATATGTTCCCAAAAACCATTATTGTACAATTAGTACAAAGTTAAGTAGCTTTTGCATTACGTGCCTTGTCACGAAACGATGGCGTTCCTTATTATTTTATTTTAGTAAAGTAATGTGAAATATGTCGTATAAATCTTTTACAAGTTTCAAAAACTATTCATTAAAACGGAAGAAGATTGGAATGATTTTATTTAGCATTCTCGTGGAAAGAAAAAATAAATTAGAAATGATAATCAAACGAATATTGTCTACAATAGCTACTTAAAGTAAAGTATATATATATATATATATGTAGTATGTATAGTTGTATATTATTACACTTTAATCAACAATTTTATTAGCGTTAAACTCTGGAATTGATATAATAAGGGCTTAGAGTATACAAAAATGTTTTAGACTGTTTCACGTAAAAAAGCTTATTAAGTAAATATATTGTTTTTTATTATTACTAAATTAAAACTGTCGTTATATTATAGTCGTACACATTGAGATACTTTATTACAAATATTTTACATTAACAATCTTTTCTAAATGTTGATAAATAATTAATATACCAATAATTATTTATTTATGCATATGACAATATACCAATAATATATTATACAGATTAATAACACGCTTAGTTTTCATTCCGTATAACGGTATAGTACATTATAGAGTTAAAACTATGGATCTTTATTAAAAATAAATAAAACAAATTTTATAGTTTTTAAATATTCCACGAAATTTAGCTGCGTATAATTTTATTTCATAAAAAGTGAATTTGGTTTAATATTTTTGGCTTAAATCTGATATAATCCTTAATCATAAAAATCTATGTGGTTTAAGAATGAACAGAAAATAAAAATAAAAAAACATACCCGGTATATTGTTATTTTTTTTTCATAAAGTTGTTAAGAAAAATTTTATACGTGTTTTTATATATTTGTGTAATTGCTCAATAGATTAATATTTTATTATATAAATATTGTTATTATCTACAAATAAATCCACATTATTAATATAATATGATTATTATAACGTATATTTTTTATTCAAAATTTATTTTGCCACAATATTTGAAAGTTAGTATAATTATCATTCAATCAAAAGACTATATAATAATTAATATAAAAAGTAATCCATTAAATTTGATGTATTCGAGACTAAACCTTATTATTTTAAAACATCATGTTCGGTGTTTTTTTTTAACTTGATTACTTTTATCGTTCGTTCTTATTCGTCGTTTATTATTTAAAACTTCCAAATACAAAATTACGTCAAATTGTAAACTACGTAGTCACCCAACAGTGAGTAAAACGAAGAATGTACAGATTCAACAAGAATTTATAGATATTATATATATTGATCTATTCGTGAAAAGACATTTTTGAAAAGTAAATTTTGAACTAAAAGTAAAACAAAGACTTTTATCAATTTTCTTACTAAATATCTCGAATGTTAAATACAATTTCATAATCGAGAAATCGAATTAAATATATATATATATATATATTGAAAAAATTATACTTACACAAATCGAATGATATTATAATTCTACCGAATATCTTTTAATTTTTAAAAAAGCGAAGAATATAATAATTTTTCATTGATTTTCGTATAGAAGGTGTGTTTCGACCTTACATGTAGAACCACTTTCTGGTACCAAATCGAATCTTATTGGTACTTCATTCGACACGCTTTCGAATTTTTCGATAATTTTCTTTAACGCTATCGAAAAAATTGCAAAAAACCGGAAACTTTTTCAACTGATCGTTTTACACATATGTAATTTCTATATAGTGTATTTAAAAATCGATTATAGACTAAAAGCCTATAATGTTTTAGCAACATATTTAAAATTATTTAAAAATCGTTTTTTTTTTTTGAAAACTTACAGTGCATGTAACAATAAATAACGTTTTGTTCAAAATCGTATTTCGAAAACAACGATTTATCGTTATTTTCAAATGTAGAATAATAATACAACTCTAACAACATCCAACTTAGTAAGCCACTTGAACTGGCATCCACGGTACCCATAAGTTTTTACCTTTTTTTTAAATGAATGAGAATTATAAATCGGGGTACAAATAAAACTATAACTTTTTCAACGGTTATTGCAACTAATAATGTCAGAAAAAAATATTTGCTCAAAACATACAATACAATATTATGACGTCGGAAATTCAATTTGATATAAATAATACATTAAGTTCTTCAAAGTAGCGGTTAATTTTAGAGTAGAATATTTCTACAAAATTTTAAATTATTAATTACAAACATAATAAATTAATTAACGATTATACAATAGTATTGTTTCAAATGTATGCGAAGACCAACGTGATGTTTACATTTCGGTGTGGTCAATCTTTTCTTTTAATGTATTATTCATAAACGTCATGTTTTAAATAAATCACCAGAACTAGATATTAAATATATATATTTACAAATCTGTATTTAATTTTAATTTTTTATATTTTACAATACAATTCTTTTAATATTTGTTATATTTTAAGGAATTTATTAAAGCTTTTACGCCATTTATTTATATCTCTGATTGTAACATAATAATGTTTAAGTTTAGTTAAGTCACTTTTTTTAAATTGACGAAATAAATATAAGTAGTTCTAAACGTAGACGTGTCTGCAAATAAAATATATTGTGCGGTTCGAAGATTTTCTTATTTCATTCCGTTTTTTTTGAAATTGGTACGATCTTAATGAAAATCTAAATATTAGCTTCGTTATAACTCATTTATTACGTAGTTTATATGACGACGTGTAATTTTTTGGAAAAACATTTCTGATAGGAACTTATTTTTTTGAACGAAGACAACGTGTCAAATGTAATAATAATTTTGGCGTTTTATAAACGTACGTTGGACATAAATCGCTTGATTGTAACCCGGCCATAAAAATGACGATATTACCAAAATGACGTACCGTTAACTGTGCACTTATAGGTATACATTTGAATGACGAACGAGCTTGTCGCATTGAACGCTTACTATTTTATTATCGTAAAACGCGTAAGAATAAATGTATACGATTAAATAAAACGCCTCAGTCTTTTGGTCACTCACTACTACATGACCGACTACTATTCGGCCATCGCCGTAGGAGCTCATACACAGTCCGTATAGCTGTTGGAGCGGATACTTTGAACTCTGTCCGTTACTACGGTCACGTATACCGGACCGTTTACAGTAATCGTATATTTAAATAATATTAATACTTCTTAATACGTATATTATTATTATTATATAACGCGCTCAAGTTTTTGTTAATTCTTCACTGTTCTTTATAATATTAAATAACTACGCGTCACGCTCGATGCCAATTTGTTGTTGGCTATATTAATATTGCGTAGTTTTCTTGGAGAATTATTGTTCGTACCTCTGACGAAATTATGCAACACGAAAATAACAACGTTCGACTTTTAAGTGTTACTATAGCTACACGTTGATATTCAGTATAATAATATTCGCTCGATGAAAATGATTCTCAAAATAGGTCGCAAACAAAATTAAACATCAAACAATTTTCGACTCAATGAAATCGCGTTTAAATTAAATTAACGAACGCTCTTTAATATTTTACATTCGATTATTATACCGCTAAAATAATATAATTCGTATAACCGAAAGTATATGATTTAATTATTTTCGTTATTTGTAACGTTAGTGTGGTTCGTAGAATATTTTAATTATACCGACGTTATAATTCGATTCTAATATTGAAGTAAAGAACGTATATTTTTTATAGGTACATTGGTTTTAAAACAACGAAATGCTTGATTTCATATAGGTGTTTGTAGTCAGTGTAGAATTATGGAAAATAAAAAGGCCCCAAAAAACATTTTACCGTGACCTTATCGTTGGATTGGAAAATAAACCTATTTTTTAAGAAAGGTAAATTGTACCTGGCTGTATTACACGAAAACAGTAGTGTTTAGGCATATTTTATTTTACTGGGTCGTCATTTTACAAATTCGTGTATAGATCGTCCCCTCCCTACAATAAAAAAAAAAATAAAATAACGACTATTTCGCTTTCTTCTCATTAATACCGTAGTATACGATAATCATTAAATACGATCGGTTATTATTTATTCGTTTCGTTTATAACCTATTTAATAGGTTATTTTCGTAATTTTTTTGTTCGTGCTATAATTAAAACAGGTTTACAACTAAAAAATATGTTTATTCCTGTCTACAGGACATAAAATTGTCGGCATTTTACATACTTTATTCCCGATATTCTATATATATATACTTTATTCCCGATATTCTATATATATATATATATATATATATATATATATTACAATTTTTTAACTCGTTTATTTATTTTCGATTACATTAAGACCAAATAGATTAATCGAAATTATCGTTCCTTAATCGTTTACACGGCGTTTCAAATAGGCAATTTAAGTACTTTGGCACGTTTCTGGTTAATAAATTTGCCGGTAAACTAGCACGCTCATAGGGCAATGCGATTATAACTGCCATGGGTTAGTTCTGTGTTATTATTATTAATAAAATTGTATTTTATGTAACGGTAACGTCTTATTTCATTGTATAAGTGTAAATGTCACAATGTAAAACAACGAACTATTAAATAATATTTTCTTTTTAAATCGTCTTAATCGAAACGCACTAGTGATTTGAAATACGAAATACGGGAATTATGACATATGTAAAATAACTCATAAATCATAAAGATATTTCGGTGAATTTACTTTAATGCCTTATTAGTTTTGTAATTTCGATACAATTGTAACAAGGAAATAAAAACAAATTCCAGGTACTTTAACTTTTAGGATGAGAGACTCGATAGATATAAATACAGATTTTCAGGCGATTTACCTAACTACTAAATCGTTCGGAAAATAACAACATTAATTTACAGAAAAATGACAATTTTAAACAAAATCATTTTGCGTCGTAATTCAAAAAGTTCTAAGATCCTTTCGGGGGTTCGACGAATGTTTATTTCTATTAATGCTTTTCACATGACCGCGGATTAATTTTTTGAATTTATAAAATCTATCGTTCATTTTTATTCAAATGTAAAACATTTTCAAATTGTGTTTAAACGTTCGGAAAATTTATTATAAATTTTCAACGTACGTGCAATATTGATATAATTATGTTCCAAAATTATTGAACGAATGCTTATTGAGCTAATTTTGTTTTATCGGCGTTCAAAAGTTTAATTTACCAAAAAATACAAAAACACATATCGTACAATAATATTTCAAATTTCGTTTTAATAGAGATTGTAATTTTTCGCGTATCAATACACGAGCTTTTAACAATGGGTTTACCGTAACGTACACTATTTCTATCAAAAATGTGTTACGGAACACTCGGCAAATAATTTTTTGTCTTTACACTTAAAACTTTAAATCACTATACCTTGCTTTGCTCGTAGTAACGTTTCTCGATTACGACGATTTTGTATTGCTTTCGAACGTGAAATGATAATACGACTTTGAAACATCCATTTCTAGTGTTCTATCCGAACCAATAATCATCTTCAATTCGATTTTCCGCCAGACCTACCGAATTGTTTTGTTGACCTTAAAAATTAAGATTACATATTTTGCAAACGTCGGTAAATTTATGAACTACGGGTTTCTTATTATTACACTTATATACCGGCCGATCGTTTATTCTCCGTTAAGACTTGACATTGTCAAAATGCGCACAATCATTTATCTAATCGTCTTCCGGGGCGTTTTAAAGATACTATCATGGTATTACGAACAATTGACGTATCCAACTACCATATACGTTATAAACATAACGATTTATCATTTTATAAACTGTTTAAATATTGAATGTGTCAAGTCTACGTAATCGTTAAGTTTACTTTGAAATAACCTCCTAGAAATGGAAACCTTTGAATATTTCATTTACTTTAGCTTAAAGTTGTGACGTAAACGAACGTATATGTCGCGTTCACTTATTACCCTTAATTTTTTCATTATAAACATCATCGATGTGCTGTGCCCTATACATAGTACTCAAAACTCAAAAACCCGGTGCTTATTTATTACATAACCACAAATCGTATTACACAATCGACCGTAATAGTAATCGTTGTAATTTGTGCGTAGAATAAATATGGTGTTCAGCTCGCGTCAATAACGTTGAGTTTCAACTATGACACAAAATGTGCGTAATTGGATAAAAATATTATATTTCCCGTGTAGCATTATTATACACGTACACAAGATTAATGTATTTTTAATTCAACGAAACACAATAATAACTCATTGAAATTCGTTCACGGTGTCATCTTTCTTTATCGATACCAAAAAATAAAACCGTGTACGTTATATGTTTTACGAAAAATATAAATCATGCGCGGGATTATATTTCATACTGATTGTGAAAAAAATGTTTTTTGATGCACGTACATTTTGAAACATTAAAATATCCATATTCAATATGATATATGGCTTATATACTATCTTATTTATACGACATCAGGTTTTTATATCTTGTTGATATTATTATTATTATTATTATCATCATCGTCATCATCATCATCATTATTATTATTATTATTATTTTTATTATATACATACTGTGTCATTTGATATATTAATGGTAACAATTGTTTGATTTAACGTATTATATTACCACGAAAAGATTAATATAAGATTAATTATTATAAATTTTTCATTTTATATATGACATTCTCAAAAAATGTTTAAAACTAGTTCTTCGTGGTAGGAAAATAATTATTTATTAATTGAGCGTTTCAAACATTGAAGTCTTCTATAATCAATAGTCGATAATAATATATCGACACGAAAACAATTGTTTTTATTATTAGTATATAAAAATGACCATTGACTCTATCCGAATTGTTTTCGTATCATATCACAATAACCAACAATTAAATCCTATCTAGTTTATTATTGTTTTATCAATAACTTTCCTCGTTGTTTACTATCTCCTAGTAAACGTTGTTCGTTAACAATATTGAACACACGCATAGCTCGATTACAATATAGTTCTAGTCTGTATATCATTTTAAAAAGGGTTGCTACGAAAAATACTTCAAATACTTACATACCTATTATATACACATTTTTAAATCGTCAAATCAATTTGTAAACGTCGTATTATAAATTATACGTTTAACCGTCTATTTATTTATCATTATCGGTTGATTAATTAGCTAGTGTTCGTATACAAAATATATCTGTTTTAACTCTGACAGGTATATAATAACCTTAAACACGACTGAGATATGGAAATCAACGGTAGACATCATATCTCGTATAGGTAATAAGTATCTATTCCCTACCTATTGATTAATTATAGTGTCCCGAAAAACGGGCTTAGATAATAATTAAAATTAACAGGAAATCAAAATTTACGTAAATAGAAATTTCCTTACAATCCGTTTAGATGTTGAACCATATAAAATATAAAATGTTGTTAAGCCGTGTATAAGTATTTTGTGCTACGAATTTGATAATGCTTATAAGATAATCACGAATCATTTTCAACAAAAATTTTCGTTTTATATTCTTGATGTTTTGTGCGAATAAAGCGTTTTTGAGAATTTATTGTTTTTATAACATTATATATGACCATTGATTATCATCGTTATAATCAGAAGTATTCTTAAGATAGAAGAAGTTATTTGTCTTTAATATATTGCGTTGTTTTTCAAAAAACAAGACCGTAAACGTATACGGATAAAAATAATAATATATGATACGAAAGTACCTGTTTGTTGCACGCGAAATCACTTAAAAAAATGATTATCGGTATTTTTATGAAATAAAAAAAAATTCTCTAAAATAGGTACCGAAATATGTACTAAGTATGAGTTATTAGGAATAGTAATCTATTATTTTACGAAAAAAGCTTTATCGCATAAGCAATTAAACGGCTTACCGTCCAATTTTATACGTTCTTATACGTTCGTTTTTGAAAGCGTTAAACGTATAAATTAATAACATTACAACGCAACTAATAATACTAACTTTATTTAGTAATCGTAATATCTGTTCAACTAACGATTTATATCGCGTATATTTTTCTAACGAATTTCAGACGAAATCTTATTAATGTTGTGGCCACAACTTAATTGCATAAAATTAAAAATTGTATTAATATCACGCTACGCTGGTTTTAACGTCGCCTATCAGTTAACCAACCGAAATCGCGTGTAAAATCATTATTTACTCGAACGACATATTATAAACTACTCGGAAATTGTTTGTATTGTATACTTTCGAAGGCGATAATTAATCGTCTTGGAAAAGTTTGTTGTAACACCTTTGACAGTTCGTCATTAAAAGCCGCTATTCTTCCTACAAGACGATGCTCAATCCAAGAAAGTTAATAACGATAACAACGAGTCATTTCGACGATTTCAATCACGAAATTAATAATAAAGTATACTACGATGACGACGTCATTAAGTGAATTCAAATGTTTTATAATAGGTTCACGGAGTTCGTAACAATGATACTTTTTGTGAAGTTCGTTTTTGCTAATAATATTTGCGTAATAATAGTTCGGCACGCATTAAACCGCTTTCGATCGATTCAATAAGCGTTAATGGATAAAACCCTGTTAGCCTATCTACCGCATAATTACAATGTGTTACACGCTCGAAACGAATACGTTTATTAAGATTATTATTCTATGTGTGTTACGTGTTCTATGGTTGTATAGCGTTCGCCGTGCTTATTTTTACGTATATTTTTAATCTATTTTTCGTTTAAAAAAATTATTATTAAACCAAAGAGTTTTAACATATTCAATTTTATAAAACATTTTACTCTACTACGACCGTGTGGTTAATTAATTTCATTATATATATATATACACTAGAGCGTGTTCTTTAATCTAAAAATAATCAATTTGTTTTGATATTTCGTTATATTAAAATTGACAAATGTTTAAAGTGCATTTAAAGAAAGCCGCCGCCGTTCTTTTGAGATATTCGTATAAACATTATTTTAAAAATAGCAAACGATAGATGTTACGAATGTCGGCTTTAAAATAGTATTGTTATTCTAAGTTCGAACACGACGATGACACTGTTTGACAGGTTTTATTTAAAATATACCGTTATTATTAGCAAATCATATGTTACCACGGTTCGTTTAATTTAATACGTATAGTGTATGTTTGACGTTATTGTGTCGAGCAATTTTTATAAAACATATTATTAAACGGGAAAATTAAAGATTTCTATTATACGTTACTATAATTTAATGGTAATCTCGTTTATAACTTCCAAATTGAAATAATACGAAGAAATATTTATTTATTTAATCGCGTTATAATATCGAAGAAATAAGAAAAGTTAATTAATTTTGCCGTCGATTAAATTTAAAATTTTTATAAACAATATTCGAGGAAGTCTAATTTAATAATTATTTTTTTACACACACACACACTCATATACATATTTATTTATTTCACCCAAGTTCAAATTTTAAACGCATTAAACAATATTGTGCCGAACGATATTAAACGATATTAAACGCGATATTAAATCGCACTGAATAATAGTCTTTGTAAAAACTTAAGTTAAATTTTTAAACCGGAAAGAGTAAAATTGAACGTTATTCAAAACTATTAATATGAAAACGTAAAAGTTCTATATTTGGCTAAAAATTGTTTTAATGATTGTTTAATTTACGTATAGTGATAAAACGGTAAATATTTAGGTTATTCAAATTCAATTTCAAGAAATTCGAACGCGTCAAAAATTTTCGTTGAGTTGTCGGTTGTTTTTATTTGCGCGTAAAACACCATTATGGAGAGATTAAAATACGTGTCAAATATAGCGCAAATTTTCTAGTAAAAATATGTTCGCGTGAATAGGTCGAACGCGCTTCTTCTATAAGCCAAAGTGTTCGCGGACTAAACAAATAGAAAATGTAATATATATATATATATATATATATATATTCCACGTTACATTCAAAACCAAAAATACGTTACGGGTGTATATAAAAATAAAAATTACCGTCGAAACGAATAAATCGTCGGTATAATAATACGCGGGAAATAGTAATAATGAATTCGTATACGATTCCATTTGGATATTTGTACATTTATCGTTTATACATTTATCTTTCCGACGATTGAACGTATAATTCCGTACAACGGAATATAATGGATCGGTGGCGTGTAAGAAATAAAACGAAATATTAAATTTAAACGAGATTTAAAAAATATATATAAACCGAAGCTCGTAATTTATTCATTGTTTACGGATGAAATATCGAATAAAGAAACAAACAGGTACGCTTTTATCGTAATCCGATACAAGCTGAAATTCAATTTATTTCCATGTACTCTCGTTTTGTCATCGACATTTTATAAATGAACGACACTGTGGTGGATATATATATATGTAATGAATGTAATGCAAAACACAATTAAGTACATATTACCCTCTATAGACTAGTGGACCGTCAAGAGGGAAATCTTTATGATAAAACGACGTCCGTATTTGTGTCGTGGCACGATGGATGCCATTGCGTCTTCGGGCGAAATGACGAAGACGGAGATAGTCGTAATATCCCCGCGGTTCCGTCGTTTAATCCGCGTTCGAAAAGAGTTTCGGACACTCGCGATTACTTTACAGGATCAATGACCGTCAATAACGTCTGCCCTTACTGTCTGGCGACAGTGTAATAATAATAATAATAATAATAATAATAATAATAATAATAATAATAATAATAATAATGATAATAATAAATAATAATAACGATAGACGATAGTAGCAGCGCGTTCGTTGACGTTTTCCGACTACGGGCGAAACACGAGTTACGTAGAGACGACTAGCGTTTTCGGTTCAGATTTTTCATTTCTCGCGTTCTACAGTCGCGGACGGTATTAGCCGAATTATGTTTGCGAAATTAGGTAAGCGCGATATTTGTTCGCGGTAGGAATAAACTCTACGTACGTAAACGCGATTAACAAATAACGAAGAGTTATTTTAAAAGCGCGTCATCGGTTAATCGTATCTAACTAAAAACGGCGGTTAGCGTTAAACATTTACGACGAATTTCGTAGATGTAGCGCCTTTTCTTCTAACGAAATAATATTTATATATCGTCTTACGTAGCGCCTACCTATTCCAACTACCGCTTGATCAAACTGGGAAACCCATATACGTAAACAATTAACGATACCGTATTATTGCCGCAATAGTCGTCGTAAGTGATTTCGGTAGAATACTTCGAAGTAGACAGTGCCGTCGATTTTTTATCCGTCCCGCATGTTTTAGTCGACAAATGTTATTCTATCACGGTTTGTAATTTCGCGTTGTATATTGGCGGATTCGCACTGAACCAAACACTTATTGTTTAACGAATTAAGCAAATATACGTTTGGTTTTTTATCGTTTTTATATCAATTATACCTTTTATACGTGGCGAAAAAATGGCGGTTTCACAAACTCACGAAACCCAAATCGAGTGGACGTATCCCGTTTACGCTACAGCAGTAGTATACAGCCGTCGTCGTCGTATTCGACAGCCGGGAACCAAGGAACGAACGGTATAAGTACACCGCGCGTAAACCGAATGTATTTTACCTACAGGTTAAAAGTACGAAGAAAGGATACGTACGTGTTGAAAAAGAAACGAACGGAAATGTCGTTTGACAGTCAGCCGCCGCTTTCGGTTCGAGTTAAAAAGATAATATCGAATTAAACGAAAAACGGCGATCGGTGTCATTTCCAAACACATTGAACGTCGCCGAAATGAATGGGAACACCGACGGCGGGCTGCCAAGAATTTCGTACATTTGTGCCTCCCCCTACCCTTTTTCCTACACACATTGGGAGGAACACTACGTTCCGTATCTACTCGACACGGCACTTGCGGTGTACGCATTTCTCCGCCGACCCGACGTCGGCATAATTATTAATAATGTATCCGGCGTGCGCAATGTAACAGCATTAATAATAGTAACGGTATATAATACGGTATACCCCGTGTATATCGACTATTATAATATGGTCGTGTGTATCCCTCGTTTCGGGACCAATCGAGCATTTCGAATAACATTCTGGACCGTAATGCACTCGTTTGTGTGTTCGGTCAGTCGTTGGCTACCTAACCCCACGGACGGCTGGATCAGAATATAGCCGCCGCGTATGAAATCCACGGATAAAGCCGAGGGACATGACTTCGTAACGACGAAATGTTATTATTGTCGTCGCTGTTTATTACTATCGATACATTTTCGTAATCGAAATGTATCGGTCGATCGATTCGCGACGTTAACGTGTTTTTTAAATCGACATTATTTACGTTGTCCGGACGCTAAGTAGTGTCGCGTAAGTGATCGTTTACGAAACGGCTCGTCATTTTTCCTATTTCAGCTATAATCGCGGGAGCATTCGACGCCCGCGACGCTACGTAATACGTAGAATAATAACTAATGGCCATTTCGTAATAATACACTTTATCTTACAAAATACGAAACCAATATAGACAATACGTTCGATTCGTCGTAAAACAAAGCAATAATACATCCATTCTCTGTTGTTACGACGCATAATTAATCAAAAAGAACGATTATGTACGTAAATCCGAGTTAAACGTATTATGTATCTTACGAGAACCGTAAACGGTTATCAACATGATACAACGAACTGAATGACGAAATCTTCTATCATTTGTTATACCGGCACTATTACGTATATTTGTTAAAGATTGGGCACACATAAATTACGAATAATACTGTCGTTTTCGAAAGTATACTTTTCTATTTTTAACAATGTATCGAAATAGTTTTACGTTTTATCTTCCAATTTAATATATTATTCGAATTTTTTTCATTACGTTTTGGACATTGAAATAACGAATTTAGAAAATAATTCACGCGAATTTTAAGTTTCGTCGAATTTATATTCCACCACATTCACGAATTAACTATAATTATACATATACATAAATATAAAATGTTCGCGTTAATATTTTGAAGTAAAACAGATACGGTACGAACACCTATCTCTACAGCTCGCTAATCTAATCGGAACAACCTTAGTTAAAATATACAATAAACTTGTTTCAGTATGCTTAACCCGACCATTTCCAAACAACGTTATTACGTACGTTAGTTTTAAAACATTATAAATTATTCGAGATTGGAATATACATACAAACATTGTCTCAACTTTTAATTTTCTTCGTAATTACTCTACGGTAAATTTGAGTTAATAGGGATTTCACAATTTTCGGCGCAACACAACGTACGTGTAATATGTTATAAATGTGTATTATTTAACAATTTCTAGCTTTCACTTATCGAAATAATTCGTAATTACATTTATTATTAATTATTCTTCGAGGATTGAACATTTATAAACGTATAACTTATTGAAAAATAAAGAAACGAATAATTAATTGATACTCTTTACCGTTAACCTAATAAACGCGTTGAATATAAATACAATTTGAGTTTATGTTTGTAAAATTTGGCGCGTCTGAAATTGCAATAATAATACGAATTAAAAATTAACGAAAGGAGAATTTAATTTAAATTCGACGTTTTTCATATTCGCTACAAATATTGACACAATGATAAATCGATTCACTGGTAATAGATACATTGTTAATAGCAGTTCATAAATCAAAAACCTTGACGATATTACGCGTAAATATATCGTTTTAAACATTGCCTACGCGTACATTTGATTCAATTGTAGTCATCCGCGCGAGTTTTATAATTTATTTATAATAATATAGTTTAAAAAAATACGTTTCCCAATACATCATCAATCTTATTTTGTCCTTTTCCTGATTAATATTTTGTAGTTCAATATTACATAATTACTAACCCAAGAGCACCGTAATTGACATCATCACGTGACGCAATTTATAAAATGAAGTCGAGACGCTATTTACATAACGCCATCGTTTCAGTCAATTTGTTTTTTGTCGATCCGTCGTTTACGCAATTTTTACATACGATATCTTAATTGGAAACGACAACATTCGGTATGTCCCTTTAATCGCGCGAAATGCTTAACGCGCTACGATTTCGCGCGATTTAATCGATTTAATAATAATAGTAAAAACGCGCGACGATTAAAAAACTCTCGGGTCGATCTGTTAACGAACAAAACGTATGCGTTCGGTTGATTAATCGTGTAAGTGTGACGTAATAACGAGTTTAATTTGTACACACTTGTATGGGACGCATAATTGATGCGGCGACAACGACACGAACAAAAGTTTTCCACCAACGCGCGCGATATAATTATGAATAATTTAGAAATATACGCCGTACGATACGTATACTCCTATCCTATATATTCCTATATATACAAATATCTACATCCGGTGGAACTGTCATTACAATACGCTGGTCTCGAGAACGGGAATTTCGCGGATATAGCCGACGATCCGTCGTTATACCCAAATCAAAACCACGTCGGAAACAAGTTGCCGTTTAACACCGTCTGGGAAATAAATTTTCCGTCCCGTTCATACGATACAAAACTATATATATATATATCACGTTACAGTATCGTTTGCATACGAACGATCGTTCGACGGTTGACCTCGCAAAGAAAATCTCGCGTCGTACACCGCCGAGGATTCGTTTTTATAAAGTAGTACCGCGGAATCGACGCGAAAAGCACTTGACAGGACGAGAAGATTTCTGTCGGATATCCCGTCAACGCGCACAAATCCACGCCCGTAAACGTGCGTAGCCGGGATTTAGAACCATAGAGATTACGAAAATGGGACGGTATTGAATAAACGTGTATCGCGATCTATACATATACCCTTTGCCCAGAGATCGTTGAACGAGGGCGATTGTTCGATATACGCGACCTACGTTCCCGCGTTCGTTTACCGACAATTTTATTAATGAAACCCCAATTGTAAAATTAACGACAAGATCGTAAGTACTAATCGTAGTTTTGTTAAAAGGAAATAATCTTATTATCTATTATAAGTAATAATTAAAAGCGTTTCGAACACTAGTACGAAACGATAACACGATTAAATACGATCGTATTTTTTCCACAAAAGTGAATCGTGATTTTTATCTTCGTTCGACAAATAATTTTTTGAACGTTAGATTTACCCAAGAATGTTTACCGGACTATAAATTGGACACGCAGTGATCGTACTTTACGTAGACCGATAATTGTTTTAAAATACTATTTATCGGTTTTTTGGTAAAAAATATAACGCGCGAAAAATAACCCGTTTCCGCCGTTATTTTTATACAAACGTTATTGTCGCGTTATTTCGTTCCCAAATGGGATATCTAACTAAACCGAAATCGGAATCGATTTCGAAATACACCGACAACTTCGATTTCGAACGGTTCGCGTTTACTTGAATCGTTCGCGTATTCGTTAGCGGTTTTTTTTCGATTAATATTCCCAAACAGACGCGCCCAATTGATATTTTGGTTGGACGATAAATACCTACAATACGAATTCGCCCCGTTGTCTTATATCGCGTTATTATCTTGTTACGGATACGGACGTGTTTGGATCGCTCGTGAATAAATTATTATTAATTTAAATTATTTATTTACACGATATAAGTACATAATTACATTACAAGGAGACTTCTGACAAAACAACAAAAGTTATTATTTTACGTTTATTTTTACACTTATAGATTAGTATAAAATAAGTCCTTAACGACGACCTGTAGATCTCTCTTTTTATAAAAAGACAGACAATAAATGTGTTTACATAATTCCTTATAAAATAATATACCAAGCACGTAAAAATTGTTTTTAAAATCACATGTGTTTATATTCGAGTTTCTTTTACGGTTTCCCGACAACCATATAATACATAGGTGTAATATATACGACGATTATAACGTGCTTCTTAATTATCGCGATTTTGTCGTATGAAATAATTTGGTTTTAAACGTCAGTCGCGAATAGAATACGACTTCACCGACGCATAATGTTCGACGGTTATATTTGTTCGCGCGTTATTTTATTTAAACGCGCTCCGCGTTCCTGAACCATCGTAAAGAGTATTATCGATACTAGAAAGTAGATTATCGATTCGTCCCATAATGCGCAACAATATTATTCTACGGTCCACTTCTATGTCCGTTAATCTATATCGTTATGGACGAGCGTAATTATGATGATCACGTTTCCATTGGGTTTAATCGATTTAAATGCCGACCGTCAATAGAAACGCCCTCGTGTTTAGTTAATCGTTTGCATTGTACGATCGCCATAGTTCTAATACCGGACAACGGATTTCGTGATCGGTATACCTGCGAAATTTCCGCGAGCGTAATTATTATATTTTTCGTTATCGACAAACGTATTGCAATAATAATGTAAAATAATTGTGGTATTATTTTATCGTTTAAAATGTTATAATCGCCGACATTTCCGTCGAATTTCCTACGAAGAACTTAACATACAAAGCTTCTCGGATAATTTATATCCGCCGTTTTTAAATTGTTTTGCTAACCGAATTATTTAGACGCTACGAAAAAACGTCTACAGTACCAAGAAACATGAAAGTTGATTATAAAATTGTATAAAACTTATAAATAATTATGTGAAAGTAAAGAATTTTTGTAATTATAAGTTTTTACAGCGCGTATAAAAACGAAATAACCGATTGAATTAGTAATAATAAAACGATAGCGGTTTAACGATATTTGTACGTACAATACGATAATTTTTATAGTATTCGCCATTATTTTTCTTAAAATTGACTCGTTTGTAAAAAATAAAATTTAATATTATTTTTACACGGTTCGATAAATCTGTCAAAAATTTTAATTACATTTTTAAACATTTTGACGTTTGAAATTTGATTTGAGTCGGATGATTACAACGTAGCCCTTAATTCATCATTGCGAAGCTCCAGTCTTGTAAAGCGCAATTTGTCAAACATCGATTTATGTAATCAATTCCATAAGCACGTGTTTTTGGGAGTTAACATTTTACTATAACACTCGTTTAACGATTAGTGTCATTTAGTTTTCTAAAACGAAAGAAATATATACATATATATATCCATATAGAGAATGCAATTTTTTCATAATATTTTCCAATAAGTTTTCCTACGTAAAAAAACCAATTTATCGGCGAAATTCTGTTTTATTTTTATTTCTTGATGAAGTATTTTTATATTTTATACTTTTTTGATCGACTGAGGTTATTATTATATTTTCAACTAATGTATAAAAGTAAATAAATAATAATAATACGAACAATAATTAAATAATTTTTACCGTCGTAATAAGTTAAATATCAAATAATTATGTATAAAACCGGACGAGATTCGAGTAAATTATTATTTCAATTGGAGTCTTAGATTTACGGTATATTGTCAAATTTGAAAACAATGAAGAAATCGTCGTTTAAAAAAAATCGATTCCGTATGAACTCGGTTTAACGATATAATTTTAAATGTTAAAGGCTAATAAGAATAAAGTCATTTATGACTTTTTATTTATTTTGTGTTTGTTTGAATACAATTTGATTAATCTTTTAATACAATTTATAATACTTTATTACTTCAATACTGTTAACATCAAAAACTTGAAATTCAAAATATTGAAACAATATAAGAATAGTTAATAATTAATGTTAATTAATGTCTGGAAACTTTAAAAATTGTACGTAGATACTATTAGAATAACAATTGTTTGAATATTTTTACTAAAAATATTTAAATATTTCAAACATAATTATAAATACGTATAAATTATGCGCGTTTAAGAGAATTACTGAGCCCAAAGTACCCTCATGGTTCTACGATATTCATTAAAATAAGGAACGCATAATAAAATAATTATAAATTCGTCGTTTATAAAATCAATATCAAGTCTCTATAAAATAATTGTATATATATATATACTACATTTAAAGTCGATATTATTTATCGAATTAAAATAATTTAATTTAAATTAAAATAATTAATTTAAAATAAATTAATTTTCTAAAAATTAGTGCCTAGCAATTTTGTTCGTAACAGAGTTTTTTTTTATCAACACTTGCATAAGTGGTGAGATAGATTAGAACAATTTTTATTATTCAAAACAATCCAATTGAATTTAAATATAAAAACAGTTTATGATAATTATTTCTATGAATCTAGTTTATTTATTTGAATGTATAATGTGTAATTATTACTATACAAATATATATTAGAAGTACGAACTAATCGTAAAAACTAAATTTACAGATCAATGGTTTTTTATTTGGCATTTAGTAACTACAGGGTCCGTCAGGATAAACGCGTGTTTTTCAAAACGACGTTACATCAAAAATAATCGCGGTAAATAAATCTCTTTTATGCCAACGAATACGGCAACATATGCCATTTTTTACGCGTATCAAAATTTAGGTTCTAGAAATAATGTTAGTCAAATGGCGCTCTCGAACCGCAACGTAATAATCCAGGCGCGCTCGCGAAAGGATCCAATCGCGTCAGTAAGCGCTTATCCCGGAACTTCTATATCACCACTCGTCCATTAATTCATCAAGGTTTCGTGGTTCGTGGTCGATAGGCCTTTGATTTAAAATGACCCGGCAAGAAAAACATCGCACGTTGTCAAGTCGGGTGAATGGGGAAGGTTAGGTTAGCGTCCCCAAAGCGCGAAACGCGTCGTCCAGAGGGGTTTTCAAGACCATCCGGGGGGGGGGCGGCACGAACTGTGTGCGATGTGGCCCGATCTTGTTGATATCACTCGACGTCGAAGCTGAGGAAAAGAAATTACCGTTGATTCGTCGATCCCAAGAGAAACGGCGCGCGAACGGACGGAACGGTAGAAGCTCCGTAATGTATCCAACCCTACTCTGTCCACGTTTTCGGGCGTGTTCTAATCGCTCGATTTCGTCCGTTAATTCTTTTCGTCACCACTGTACCTGCTGTGCGGAACGCCATGGCCCATCTCAAGATGGTATTGCGGTCAGTCTCATGACGCGGAACGTCAAAGCGGGTTCGAAAATCTCGTTTGAACGAGAATAGTTTTACCGTTCACGAAATACCGCCGAACACGCGTTGTGTCGCTACACGATCCACACCGTTTTGCCGACGAATGCCGCGTCTTATCCGTTTTCCAACGAGCCATCATCTCCCACACCGATCGGACGTTACCACTCGAAGTATTAATATTTTTGAAAGCGCGCGTTTGTTCTGACGGGCCCTTTATAGGGAAAGTTCTGTTCCCGAACGACGATCTTAATTAACGCGAACGAATTTTAAGATTATCGCCATTGTCGACAACCGTTATCCGGAAATAAATGAGCGCGCATTTCGTTATGTAAGATATAATCAATACATATATCGCTGAACCACGTAATTTTAACTTCTAAAGTAATTGAACACATTCTGGGAGAGGTTAAAAATATTTGACTCGATAGCGTTAATTTTTAGTTGAAATTCAAAGCTGCGTGTGTTAATTTCGTGTTAATATTCTCTGCGAGTTTAATAACGCGATTGATTGTTTCGGTTAACGCATTTAAGGCGGAAAATAAACTTAAAATATTCCGTATGTATAATAATATTTGAAAAATCTAAATGCCTACAATGTAATACGTTTTCCGATTTGTTACGAGCCGAAATTTCACAATGTATTTCTATCTAAAAATATCGCGAATAAATTATAAAATTTAAATTATCGAGATCGAAGCGAATACTTTTAAATGAACCGAACGGGCTTGTTTCAGATACAATAATTCGCCCATGTTTGAAAAATAATTATAACTTATTACCCGGTTTCGTGTTTGCGTTAAAAACGAAAGAAAAATAACGAATAACTGAATATTCAACGCCTTTCTTAGCAGGTACATATTCGTAATAATTTTAAAAGTATCGCGAATACAAAAACGGTATTAGTCGCTTTATTCGAAAACGAAATAATAAAATAATTAACATTTCTAAACTTTCATTTTCGTACATAGACGCGTAACGAAAAATCGAAAAGGTGTTCTTATCGTTACGTTTTTTCGCGGTACGTTGGCTTTTTTTATTTTTAATTAATGGCCACTACGCGTTCGATTCATATATGCGGAATTAGGTTTCACTGAACATTTTACTATCGCGACATAAACGATCTTCGGTTATAAGAACTACATAATAATAAACGTAACGGACACGTGCATACTATTTACAAACTACGCGAACAATGCCCGAAACTAGTTTAAACGTCATTCGCGTTGGCTTTGTTCAATTGTACCGCCATTCCCCGCGTAAAATCCGTTTATAATTTTTCGACGTTTCAAATACTCCTTCATTCTGTCACTACGTGAATATACAAAATTACGTTTTAACGTTATCGAAATCGTACACGGTTCCTATCGCTGTTGTAAGTATATAATAACGGTTTGAACGTCAAATGATTTCAAATCGTTTTTTTTAATACACTTTTCTCCTTAGTTTTACATGATTATACGTCATTTCGATTGAATGTCATTTATCGAATATCATTTATCATTTAACGCCGTTAACACAAAATATCCTTTACGGACACGTTATTAGTTTTTCGTGATTTTAAAAAAGGCGACGTTATTCCATACAACTTTTGTTCGTTAAAATATCATATTACGAAAAAATTAATCGGTTAAATAATTAATCACGGCGTCGTTGGCGCCGAATTTCATTTTATCGAACCGTGTAGATTTCGAATATTTCAATTTTTCTCCTTTCGTATTGTCGTTTATTCAAACTTCGAATTTTCTCGTAAAAACTATATTCATTGGAATGGAACTAGTTATATTGGCAAATATATATTGTAAAAAATAAAAACAGTACTTTAAATATAACATTAGCACGTTCTTTATGTGCGTCTATTAACCTATCTTCTAATACATATATTAAACGTATTCGTAAATAACGAATAATTTATATATTCCTTTTCGTAATATTCGTTAATTCGTTATTAAAAAATAATATAAAGGTGATGTAAAGGTCTTAAAGTAGCTGTATACTTGAGTAGGTTAGAATATACACGTTCAAATCGTATCGTTTTCTTATTCGAAAATATTATTGACTTTTTATAATTGTTTAATAACAAAATTATTTATTTACGTACGAATAATAATATTTTAATTTTTAACTACTTTACGTCCATTTACTGAGAATATTTTCAAAATATTTATCTAGCGTTATTGTGTAAGAATTTATTTTTTATAAAAATTTTTGTAAAAATCCGAATAATTTAATTTGGATTTTTATTCCTTGACTTTTTTTAATATTTATTTTATAACAATTATTTAAACTTTTGAAAGTTTTTAATATTGTAACGAACAACACCAAGTAGAAAAACACTAACAAAACGTTTATTATTTTACATTGTTATAACGCGGCATTTTAATTTACTAAAATAATTTTTTTTAAATCGTAATTAAATAATTTATTTCTCTGCTTCGGTAAACAGTGTATAGAATTATAATAATTTAATTTTTTGAATCAAAAAGAACAAAATAATTATAATTAAATTATTTTATAATTATGAGCGAGAATTTCAAATACAATATTTTAAAACTAATTAGTATATTAGGGGTAAATTTTACGAATATTTATTAACTTTGTATACTAAAATCGCGTCAAACATTTATTTACGCTTACGTTTTACGAAAAAAGGAACGCGCATTAATAAATTTTTTATTCCATAAATTTTGTCAAGATATTAAATAAACATTCCTAAGATTCACCGAAAAAATTATTATTTACGGTGTTCCTAATGTTGAACTATCATGTTTGGATCCATTACCGAATGAACTGGACCATAACAAAATTGTTCAAATTTTAAATACGTACGTTAAAATTGATGTTTTAACTTAACAATCAAACGACATAAACGTAAATCCTTTCTATTGTAACGAGTATGAATAATTTATATAATACGTCAAAAATACGTTTAGTAGCCACTTTTTAATTTCATTACCGTAAATATCATCGTTGAATTTAGCTAAAAACGCTACACGAACAGTTAACCGTTTCCAAACATTATACAAATGTTTGGTTCGTAATACGATAATAATTCAATAAAAACCAAATATTCGTTATGGAATAAGATTGGTTATCCACACTTCCCCTTTTGTACAGATAACTTATTTATATCGTTTATAAAATCTCCTCTTTATTAATAGCAAATATGAATGTATATTATACTTAAATCATTTAACGTTTTACAAAGGTACAAAGTTTCAATATATTTTAGGAATATATATCTTAGAAACATAAATTATTTTTATAAAACATTATATAATTCACAAATAATACGCTTAAAAAGAAAATAAATTAATCGAATTATTTCGTCTTATTATGACTTGATTTTTATATTGATGTTAATTATATTTAATTATACATTCCAAATTCTCTATTTGATATATAAAATAAATTCTACTTCACTATCTCCTACGTAAGCTGAGTATTTCGCGAAGGTTAATAATTTTAAGCGGTTACATTAACATAATTATCACTTCTTCGCCGCTTTAAAATTATTAATCTTCTTGAGACATCGTATATATCGTTAACGTCCAAATTTTAGATCTACGCAATTAACTAAATATATCTCGTACGATTAAACAATAATTTATTCGAAATATAAACGAAATCCGATTGAAAAATAATTATTAATACTTACATCAAAAACGCGATTCATTAATAAATAAATTTCATTTGAAAAGTAAAACGAAGATTCGCTTGGTTGATTATTACAACATTTTTATTATTACAGTACAATTTAATGTATGTTCATTATTTCACGAAGTTCTTTTATTCTTCTTAATTAAATTTAATATTTTGTGTAAAACAAAATAAAATTATGAATTTTTAAAAAGACGTTTTAAGACTCCTTTTATTTTTATTATTCTGCACATTCCTACAGCTACAACACATATTTTTAACATTGCTTTCAAACTTCGTATTGCGAATTGTAATTTTTAGCACATTATCATATTTATATTCATAAAACTCGTTAAAATTAAATACGTACGATTCCTTCGTATATTTCGTTAAAATGTTCAATTTATTTGATTATTTAACGTGTTTACTTTTGTCGTAGTATTTATAATAAATTAAAATTAAACGTTTTTTTTTCATAAAATTAATAAGTCTTTAAATAATTAATTGGTATTTTGTACAAAGAACTTTATTGTAGAAATGTAAAATTGAGTTCAAATGTAAAACTACATTTACATAATGTTAATTACGTACCAATTAATTACGAATTGTACGCGTGTTCTTATTGTCATGTTGTTATTTTTGAAAGACGACGTTTTATTAGAATACTTTCCTAAAATGTACGCGTTTACATAAATCTATTCTCATTACGTTAGTATGATATGGCTGAACATATTTTATAAACTAATTACGTTATCTATGTATACTTAACCTTTCTTAACTCGACCTGATCTAACGGTTATTGTTACTCAAAATATTTTTTAATCGTTGACAAATAAAAACTAACGCATAGAAACATCTTTGTGCAAGGCTCGATAAACAATTTACGAACTTTTATTTTGTATATAATATTAACTCATACGCTCAATTCGTATATTCTCCAGTGCATAATTAAATACATACGTTTGAATAAAGTAATTATTTTTATTATTGTTTTTGTTCTAAATGAATATTATAAAATACTGTCGATATCTATACGAATTTCTGTTTCAAACTATATATATATATCTTTCTTTGATTCGTTCGTATTATTTTATCTACTCGATAATCTCTTTCCACACACGCCTAGTTAAAAACTTGTTCAAGTTCGTCTAAAAATCATTGTTGACTAACTTACATTCATACCATCAAAACTATTGTGTATTGTAATAGTATCGCAACACAAGTACACCGTAAGTATGAATTGCTTTATAAAAAATTTCGTTTTTCTCGGAATTTAGCTCGTGTTGGTTACAAAACGTTTGTAACCATTTTTTTTTTCTAGAAATCTCGCGGTGTGTATTTTTTAGACTTTTATGCGTATTACAATTTTAAAATTCAAACGTTCGTCATTTTCATACGAATATTTTTATTACATTATCCGTGTCATAAGTGTATTCAAAAGAAATAGCCTGTATCGCTTTACGTGCGTTCCAATATTCATCCGTACAAACATATCAAATTTGAATGGATTTAACAACACCGTAATACGTATGATCTAAACTCAATTTAATATTCAAACTGTGTTGTACGTAGATAACTGTACAGAGAATAGTTCGTATAAAGAACAAAGTTAACGCTTCGAAATTCCATATTCCCCAGTAATTCGAATATAACAAGCTCAGATCAACGTAACCATCGACTATTTAATATTACCGTCTACACCCGTTAAAGGGAATTAATTTTGGTATTTTGAATACGGCTTATGTTTGCAAATGAATAGGATAACGTTTCTATACATATTATTTATCAAAAGTAAACGTATCAAACAAAATCGTATAAATAACCTCGACATTGTGTCAATACGCGATTACATGGTTGTATAATTACAAATATTAACAAGTTCGATAGAAATAATATTTGATAATTAAACGAAAAGTTTTTTGTAAATGTATTATTTTATTTTAAACGCTTTATAGGTTATTATGAATAAACGTTAAAACGTATTTTTATTTATTTGTTCGAACAAGTGATAATGGGCTCCCTACTAAACAATTACCCGTAATACGTGAATTATACGCTAAAATTAAAAATATAATACGCGAAATATACAGACAGTTTATATACAGTTTGTGTATTTAAACTAAACGTACGAATTTTCATATTTAGTTTGATAATAAAAAACAGATCGCGCGTCGTCTTGTTCTATATGGTTAATTGTTGCACGAATAAGTTCAAACACTGCCGAAATAAAAATCATCCACTGGCTCCGAACAATAATCTATTTTAACGAGATAGTTGAAGCTATACGTGCATTTATTAACCACTTATTAACTACGTTCCATAATATCGTGCACGTTTTATACATTTACCCGAGTTATTTTCCCGTTATAATTCTGAATAAAATTTCCATTTTCGATTTTAACGATAAATATTAATAATTACAAATAACTGACGACGAATTCGTCCTTAAACCCCGCGATTAAAACAAAAGTGCACACCTCACGTAGCGAACTAGCGCGGGCTAAATGAATAATCGATTATACCGCGCGATATTGAATTTCGAATTATAAAATTTATAATTTTCGTACAATTTATTCGGCGTATAGTTTCGGTCCCGTTTTAATTGTAATCAATCTTTGAACATAATATTTCAAACAATACGTTTACAATAAACCTATTTTATATAATATCGACTAAAACAAAACGAAACCGAAATAAATAATAACGGTTAAATATTATTTGGAGCCAAATTCGGTGATCGTACTCTTCTATCCATTAAACGAACGTCGTACATCGTAATTGTTATAAGACGGTCAATTTCGATAAAAGCAAATTGGGCGTTCGAGAGCAACGGTCTTGTTAATTTGTGGCTACTTCTCTACGCGAATATTCAACTTAATCACACGCCAAAACTCTCATAATTAGCACTCTCGCTTACCGGCTCCTTCTTTAACAACAGCGATGTATTAGTTCACAAAACTGCACTTCGACATTTAAATTATGTAACAATCGATTTTCGTGCATTACCAAATGTATAGATTATCACCGACTTACAGTATTCGTGCTTACAATTATTCTATTTAACGTAATTTGGTTACGTTATCAAGACGTTATAGTTACGTTGATTATATTAGGAATAATTTAGGTAGTTATTTGAAAAAATAATTCATAATATACTAATGTATATATCAGGTTTTCTAACGATATAATATAATATAAATGTCATTGTGAATTGAAATTATAGTTTAATAATAAATTAATTACTACACGCTTTTGCCTCCAAAACTCACCGCCTCATCGTACCCCGTTATGATTTTTAATTAAAAATAATTATATTTACCTTAATCAGTGTGTTACGGTATTAAATTCGGTTATTATCTACAGATCAAAAAAAATAACCATTTTTAAGTGACACTTAACATGTTATTTATTGGCATATATATTACTACTGCTATATATATACTTATATATTACCGCTTTGTATTATAGAAAACGAAAAAGTGTAAATTTGTAATTTGTAATTTATTATTTTAATAATGCATCATCACTCGTATTACGATATGAACTATAACGATTATAAATAATTACGTAAAATTTGATAAAATTACTAATCTTCTAATTACTGTAAACCTAATCAATATTATTAATAACGAAATAAAATTTATTTAATTGATTTATTATACATTTATTACACGATTGCTCGCGTGCGTGTGTGTGTGTGTGTGTGTGTGTGTGTGTGTGTGTGTGTGTGTGTGTGTGTGTGTGTGTGTGTGTGTGTGTGTGTGTCACATATAGAACGGTTTGCCAGAAAAATTAATTAAAACGAGACGCGATCGAAATTGTTGGCATTGTCTCTCGTCCTAATCAAACCGTTCGTGTACAGCGTGCGTACCTTTTAAAATCGAATTGGCCACAATTACCCGTCATCCTCTGTTCTTACAACACGCACACAGCCGCTTCCACCAATCTTCGACGTTTCTCGGCGACCGATATAAAAATAATATTTTATAACCACGCATCGAGTTGACTGCACCGAGGTTCCGTGCAATTCCCGGGAGGTCGTCGTATTTTCACCGTTCAACAGTGTCGCAATGACGTCGCCGTTGGAGCGTTATTATCCAGATATGTGCGTGTGGAACGGCCGCGGTAGAATTAAAACGACCGAAATAAAAAAAACAGTTTCGACTACAACGCGCGCGCGACTAAAATAGAACCCCTTCGTCTTGTTCTAGGGCGACATTTATGACGCGTTCGTTGTCAGTGCCCGACGTCGAATAATGTAGACGGCAATGATGTAGTCAGTCACGTAGTACCACGAGCGATAAATTGTGAACGGACCCGTGGGGAGATAGGGGTGGGAGAAAAATTGCCTCCCCGCCGATCGAACCGTTATTTTTTTCCCCTTTGGGGAAGGGGAGGGGTAAGCGTTCGTTGTTTCCCCGTAGGGGTGAAGACGTTACGTCGACCGCATATGGCCCAGCGGGAAAAGCTTAATTCGTTTCCCGGATAGAAATAGTCGTACGACGTATGCGTAGTCGTACGGTTGAAGAGAAAAAGGAGATTCCGGTTGCCGGCGCGCGTCCGTAAATATCGACGAACACACCGGTGTGTCGTCGGTAACGCGGAAACACCAACGAACTCTGCAGGGCGGCCGAACGAAATGACGACGATCGTACAATTTCGGTCGTTTTTGGTTTTTGCGACGTCGCCACTGTTCACTTCGTCCAAAAGCGGCACGTAAATTCTCGCGGGCGCGCCCCCTCCCCCTCCTTTCCACCCATCGCCCGACCCATCGAAAAAATGACCAACTTTTGTTTTTAACGTCGTTCGCAGACGACCCGTTCTTACGTGGTTCGCAAACGGTCATCATGGATGAACATCCACCGTTGAACGGTTGAGATGATGTTCGACGAAGACGAAGACGACGGCGAAGACCGGCGCTCAGTCCGGCACCACGGGAAACGCCGTAAGCCAACACCGCCCAATCAATGGCCGGCCGCGGCGAACGTGAACGATGGCCGTCCGATCGAGCACCACCGTCGGCACGATATGCTCGTCACCAATCACAACGACACGGTGGCGGCGGCGGCGGCCAGGACGTCATCGCACGTCTTGCACGCTTCTCCGGCCAGCATGTGCTACACGACCAACGAAGTGCTCGTCATCATCGCAGTCACGTGCTTCTTAAACTTTGCGTTCATATTACTTATTATGACGTGCGTACACTGCTTCACCGACCCGTCGCATCATAAAAAGTAAATATGTATACATATATAAGTGACCGTGCCAGTTAAAAGGAACCTTAGGTGCGAAAACTAGTTTTCGAGAAAAGCGCGCTTTGAAATTTCGAGGGTATTTTCAGTACTCCGGTTGCATATCCCTTCGATCAAAAATCATTTTATGTCACTTTTTCACAATTTAGAGGCTTGAAATGCTTTTCCTTTTCCGCTTTTTACCCCTTGTCCTCTTAAAACCGCCAAAAAATGAATGATCGATATTTTGACGCCTAAGGTCGCGTTTATAACTTGCACGGTCACGCATATAAGTTTGTATATGTCACGTCCGTTAAAATGAAAATTATCCGTACAATTTTTACCGTCTGTATAAGTCTGTATATAATACGTATTGTTTGCTCGATGAAACTTAAAAAACCCTTTTAGAAAAACGGTTAAATAAATATTTCAAAAAAAAAAACACACGCGTACGCTACAAACAATCATCCGCCCAAATTCGGATTATAAAGCCTCGTGCGTGTGTTCCAACGCCCGAAAATATTTTATCTCGACACGATGGCACCCCCACCGGTGTCGTAATTTTGAATTTCAAAATTCTTTCGGCGTTTTAGCGTTTTTAAAAACGACGTTACGATTTTATAAATTATTACGCGAAAAGCGTTTAAAAATAATTATTGTTATTTTCGAGTTTTCCTATTGAAAATAACGATACTAGTATGAGGTTATCACGGAACCGCATTTACAACGTTTTTTTTTCTAAGTTCCAAATAAAATTACGCGCTTTATTTATTTATTTATTTTTTTTTTTTTTTTTTTTTTTTT
>JAIPRN010000740.1:0-68126 GCA_025469175.1 Geopemphigus sp. TES_GeoC_2020
ATATAACCGCACGCATGTGTGTATGTGTTTGTGTTTATGTTATAGACTAATGATTTACAATACGAGGCAAATATAAAATCAGAAGTATCTACTATACGTATCTATATACGTATATTTTTTTCATATTGTTATGCAACGTATCAATGAAACTATTGAAATATTTTAAAACAAATCGCGTGTATCCACCGACCGAAAAGTATGCATGTAAATTTATATGTACTTAGTTTGAAAGGAAATGTACGATTCAGGTATAAAACACAATTGATCAATAGGCTTGGAAATGAAACGTCCATATAACGGGAAAATGTGTTGGTCGTACGAATTTAATTAGACAAAAACCCTCTGGGGAATTCCACAGGAACGCGGGAATGATTTTTTACGAAGCACCTTAATAATTTGATTTCCAAACAACAGAGTGATACATATTTGATTTGAATGATATATATATATATATATATATATACAAACACACACACACACACACATACATAAATATATATATATATATATATATATATATATATATTTGCTAGGCGAGACTAATGAAAAAAACTATTCTTAAAAATAATTGTATTTTCTACATTCTATCAAAAATTTGAGCTAGGAACGGAAAAAAGTTTCTGACTTTTAATTTACAATGTTTTTGCGGTAGTATCGAAGCACTTTTCAACAGAATTTGTGTTAAAATTACACGTCTTCAATCATAAAATTAAAAACGGCGTAATTTTCAAACAAGAACGAATCGTGAATAATTGAAAATTTCAAAATCCTATATTTATTTCAACACCTATTATGATTTACGTATAATAATGAAATTAATTACCGAAAACAATTCGAAGCGTTCCGAAATATCATATTTGTAACTAAAAAAGAAAAATATTAATTTTAGTTCGGCGATTATTAACGAATCAATAATTTTACTAAATTTTTTTACGTTCTTTCGTAGTTTATCCATAGCAAATATTCGGAAACCTGTTTATCGTGTCAAAAAATTATCGACGGTTTAATAACGTGAACATGGAAACATTTACGCTTTACAAGAATGATGTTAGCTGACGAAATAAATTATACGTCGTTATTACAACAATACATTCTATGCTTCACTTAGAATCTAAAACAGGTGATAAACGAGACTTATTATTGTTAAGCGGACATATGAAGAGTCGAGTCAGTACTTTTTTTACGTCGCTCAAAAAATAATAATAATAATAATAAAAACAATAACAATATACGTATTTTAAGAAACGAACTATAAATAGAAATAATCGTCATTTTGCACTTTTGCAGAAAACTTCCGCATATATTCGGCGAATAATTAAATCGCGTGCTTTTACAAAACGTACTATGCCTATCTGATTTGTTTGCTGGGATGTTGTACGTTTCGTTAAATGTATTATTACAATTACGGACTTTGGGCGCGATATAAACAAAAAATCTGTAAACAACAACTAACAAAATAACGATATGTTATGGTTTTTATCCCGAAATAATAATCCGTGGTAAAAACCCGTGGACAAATAAATATACAATAAAAAAAACATAAACGGCTTTGATGCAAAAAGAATTAAGTCAAATTTTATTTTCTAATTATAGTAATCATTAATAATTACATAAAAAAAAATGTAGGTCAATATATATATATATATAAAAGTGTGTGTGGACGTGTGGGATTACATCAAATGATTAATTAAAAAAGTAATAATAATTATACGAATTAAAAATTTAGAAACAATTAGTTTATAATTTGTATTATTAGGTCAATTTGCACGTTTGATATATATAAAATATAATTGATCAATAACTAAAGCGTGTTATATATTCCATAGCTTCTAAAAAGTTTTCCGTATCTCCATTATTATTTTTGAATTTCCCAACAAAATTTTAATTTTTTTCTATATTTTCGAACGGCGTCTTTTCGTTTTTCTTTTTGACGAAGGGATCCTTAAATTTGTGTTATTTTAATTACATCCGCAGCTATTTCTAAACTTGTAATTTTAAAATTCTTACGAGGCTATTTTAAATAGGATAAATGGTGGCCAATTTAAGTAGATAAATGGTGGTTCCTTCGATTTGGTTTTGCGATCGATCGATCATCGGCTAAAGTTGCACCACAATTAACGTTCCATCGATTAATGGGAAACATCAAAGATATATCGCAAATCTAAATTTCTAATTTTCATCCTCTAGTCCAATTATTCAATTAATTCCATTTATTCGCGTCTTGTGAAAATAATCAACACGAATTCTTCGGATAGCTTCGGGTTTTCTGGTAAAACTTCAACCCATCAAGTTTCCCATAAAATATTGAAAGCTGTTAGTTTGAACAGTTATATAACAAGGCCTAGAATTCGTATTTTGCCACGTGTGCTTTGAGTTAGACGATATGAATAACATTCAACGCAATAAAATACTGCTAAAACACACGTTTCTTCAATATCTCAATGCACACATGTGTAAGGCTAAGAAAAAAAATTACGAACTTCACAATTTTCAAATAAAATGTTTAACATTATTAAATACGTCATATATTTTGTCTTTCTCGGAAATAGTAACGAGAATATTGTACATTGTTCCTCTCGTCATCGTATTCAAGCTCTTTAAATTTAGTCCAAATTTCGCCCAAATTATTCTTTTAATCGAGCCGAACTTACTTTTCTCGCTTCGTCTCAGTACTGATGGTTACCTTCAACAGAGTGCCGTAATCCCTCCTTGGGATTCGCTATTGAATCCTCCGTGGAATCGTTCGCTTGGAGCTTTCTGGCAGTAACAGCTGAAAGATCTCGAGGTTGCTAGATCCGTAACAAAACGTGTTCCCTCGAGAGAATATAAATAAGCGATCCTGTGGAAAACGTTGATAAAATAAACGCGTGCCCGGTTTATAATTTTTTACACAACTGTGTATCGATTCGAACTAAAATATACAAATTCCGAAGGGTATAACGTTGAGATAGCAAAACAAGGAGGAAATCCATCGCACAAATCGTTCCATGGTGACAAATCAATTATTTCATCGCCGATGGACTTAATAGCCCAGTTAGATAGGTGGTTCAAATACGTATAGCTCGCCGCAATAAAAATATTTATAATTACAATCGAATACACATTACGAATAGTAGTAAATTTTATATTAACGATTCTATATAATATCTATTACAGAAACGCCGCGATAAGTATAGGATCGACGATCATCTTATACGATTATCTTATCATCTTCGTTTCAACCGTACGAGAACCGTTAACGCTCCTAACAATTCATCAATGAAAAACGTACGAACACGATTTCGACGGACCAAAATGATTAAACAACGCGTGATCGTCAAAATCTCCCGTTTCGACGACGAACGTCGCGTACAAGTTTGTACGTTAAAATTACACGCGTTCTCGTAAACATCGTCTACGAATCGCGGGCTAGATGGGATCGCACGAAGTGATGATTTTTATTCGATTCGGTATACGACGCCTTTAAGCAGCCATCGGAGTTCATCTGAAATGTGCACATGGTCGTCTTCTGATTGCATCGAACTTTACACCAGCGTATTCACTCGGAACACAAATCCTACTCGTAATTCGGTTTCGTTACTCTGGGGGAGTCCACGGTCCCCGTATAGTCGCTGTATCCCCGCGTAAAAAATAATTATTACCTACGAGATGACTTTTCCTTCCTTCACTTTCGATATATTAATATATCACGCGGTAGCGAAATGTTACAGCTGTGAAATCTCTATCATTTAATTTTGACTGGAACATAATGAAGCGATATTTTCTTATAATTGTATAAATGCTCTTTCGACAATTTAGAAATATAAAAGCGTTAAGAATTAGTTAATGGCTAAAAACGTCGATGAAAAATGTGTACAACGGTATCAAAGGACGAAAAAATGATTTTATACTTAAAATCGAAATGTTCTCGTCGTCTTTTGATCCATCGATCTTCGGCTTATTTAGCATTTCGTGAAGAACATTTATTAAACCATATACAGTGTCAGAGTGGGAGTCGGCAGCGGAAATTCGAAAAGTAGTTCCGCCTTCGTCCTCACTACCCCGCACTTTGTCACTGTATATAGCTCCGCAACTCCGGTGTCGGTGGAGGTTCCAGTAGCGGTGATTTCCTGCTACTCATGACCGTATCGAAAGAACTTTTCAACGAACGTGTCATTTTGGAATGAAACTTATGGCCATCTATATTACTAGATCAGCATGAATTTAAAAACGCTCTGTATATAATACGTAACGATAATCGATAAGATCAAAGCGTTATTAGACAATCCGCCGAGTTCAGTTAAACGGAATGGCTCGATTTGATGTCGGGGAAACAATTTTATGACTATTGTTATTCGTTACTAACAAACTAACGACACGCAGATACATTGTACTAGAGACAATAATATATTTACTATTCCGACGAAAAATTATACGATTTAAAGTATTAAATATAGTAGAATGAGGTTACAGAGAATACAATATATAGTAAACTGTGATTATATATACAACTAAACGAAAGACAATCGTTTAATTGTATGGAATTTAATTTGAGCGAGACCGAGTAAATTGTCAATTTTATTAACTCGTTAATTTATGTTAAAATAAAAAAAATAAGAGAAAGTTTAAAATTATTTGTGGGTTTTTTCGGTTACTTCAAAATTCAATAACTAATTTCGAGAAAAACGATAACTTAATTAAATTAAAAATTCAAATCTTCTAATTAGCGATAAAAATTACGGTAAAAAATGTTTAATACGCAAGTGTCTTAAAATGTTATTATTTTTTACGTAAACTTTAAAACAAACATTGCTATTCTTATTAAGACTATTTCGCAAAAGTATAAGAAATTCAAATTAAACATACGGGCGCGTTTTTTAATATGTTTGTATATTTCTCTGCACTAGTTTTACAATGGAAAAGTTAATCGTTTGTTATAGTGGTTTCCAACTGACCGTCCGCGGACTCATCTCAAGTGGTCCGACGGTACCGAAGAATATTTTTCCACAACATTTACCGTGTCATTTTGTACGCGTGAATTATAATGAAATAAACGATAGTGGGTTGGGTGGAATTAAATAGTGATCCGCGGAGGTGTTAAAAATGTATAAAAATGGTCCGTGCCTAGTATCGAGTTGGGAACCGATGGTTGAGTACACGATTATTTAACGTGAAACGTATAAATAAATCTACGTTCCGTTGAATATATTTTTCAAAAATCGTGACGAAATGATTGTATCGACTGAACATTGCGTTTTCGTTTAAAATATTAACGAACAACGATAAAAATAGTTACACAGCGTCGGTGACGGCCCCAATGACGGTACCGATCGAACAGCAAAATATTAACGAAATGCCGACGGTGCGCATTATTTACGAAAACGGGCGATTTACAGTCGCCAGTATTTATAGTTTTCGACGTCGATTTCGGCCCGTGGCGAACGATAATATCAAATTTTGAGTTAATCGTTATAGAAAAAATGTTTCCAGATAACCGTATTAAAACGTACGTTCAAATAGCAAAACAGACGTAATTAAAACTAAAAATCTGATATGACTGATTACGGACTTTTCTTTAAATTTTAGTGGCGTTATAATTTAGTGTCGAATATTACATTCATTTTTTGTGTTAAGCCTTATTACCTTGTTTTTTTATCGAGCTTGTATAATTTTCTCAAATGTAAAACTGCGCAAAATTAACGCTAAACGCATTTAAGATATAGAGACGTTAGGATAAAATCGAGGGTCATTACTCGGCGTTCAAAGTAGCCGTAAATCGAAAACTTTAATAACAATTTTAGAAGGAAGTCCCTGTTTTTTTTTTTTTTTTTGAAAAGATGAGAAGTAAACAAAGTGACCTAATTGTCGTTAATAAACGGTGACATTACCAAGGTGGCCTACAAACGCCGAAATAATAAATGCGCCTTTACATACATAACGATAGATGCAAACGAATATAAAAATATGATTAATCAAAGTACTAGAATCTAATTTCTATATGATTATCATTACTAGAGCAGATATGTATATCGATTGCTTTAATTGTATATAAATATAAATATATTTGTACTGATCGGTCAAAAATATAGCTACAGTTTATATCAAAATGTATTCCACGACCTAAAGTTTCGAACACAAAATTTAACTTTGCGTAATTCGGACGTTTAAAAAAATTAAATACGTTTAAAAAAAATTATAGGCACTTTGTTTCGACTGATCGAAAACAATTATTCGTTAACCTGACTGGCGTTATATCATTTGATTCGAAACAATTGTTCTAATGATTTAAACTATTGTGTTTCTGTGGACATATAACAGCGAACAATTATTGTAACAAGCGTATTATCGTTTTCGGAATCGAGAAAACGTTTTTTATTTTATACATCGCATTTTGGCGAATATATTTATGTAAAGGAGGTACGTAACGTATCATTCGTACGTTGAACTTTTACATAGAAAATAAGATATGATTTTTTGAAAAAACGTTATATTTATAGACTATGTTGGGACATTTTTTAGGCATATTTAATGGTATGTATCTTACATATTTTTATAGAATATATAATTCTCTGGCTTGATTATAATAATTATTTATTGAAAATTATAATACGAGGCGAACGTGTCAGTAATTCCAATGACGCTCTGGATATGTAAAATAATGAGAAGGATAAAGGATTGTCCACTTTCTAAAAGAATACTTGTTTGGTGCAACTATATAATATTCATATTTTAAATGTTAACTCGTTAATGAGGCCTGGTGTGGTGAATAATACAAAGTAATATTTTATCATGGCCAACCTATATATATATAAATAGAAATATAGACTATTTTTGTCATATATTTTTAATAATATTGTTGGCCAATTTCAATTTGTATTTTTTCTTAATTTCATATTTTTAGTTTCATTCCGTATAGCATTATAACTACAAATAAACACTTTCGATTTTTAAATAGTGACTCGTATAATCTTAATTATGCGTTCTTAAGAAACATATTCCCGTGACCATTTACACGTATTTGCGTTGAAAATGTAATGAAAATATCCCGAATAATGAGCATTTATATTTAAACAATGCCAAGCGAAAATGTGTACGGAAGTAAATATATTGAATATAATTAACACTCTTGGAAGAAAATTTTATTAGAAATGTTGAAAGTACTTTAAAGTCTCTTACACACACACACACACACACACACACACACACACACACACACACACACACACACACACACACACACACACACACACACACACGCGCACACACACATATATATATATATAACTCGTTTATTTTTTATTTTTTATTTTAATATATTTATTTATATAAATTATATAAGTAAATACATTTCTAATAATAATAAATAACTATATATATATATTTATACGATTTATATTAATATTAACTTTTTAATATATTAAATCCGTCAATGATTATCCGATAAAAAAATAATCGTATTATTAAATTTTTTTTAAGTAGATAATAAATAATGAATTTTCCATTAATACGTGAGAATAAAAATTATCAAATCGTTAGTGCTTAGTATAATGCGTATTATGTTTACAATTTACAACATTTTAACTAGATTATTATTATACAAATCTCACTACCTACAAATTATTATATAATTAGACGCATTTCATTCATAATTATTAATAGGGATTTTAATATAATAAACCAATAATCATAATTCGTTGTACGTGTGTGTGTGTGTGTGTGTGTGTGTGCGCGCGTGCGAGCGCGCGTACGTGCTTATTTTTAATAGTATAAATTTCGACTATTGTCTAATTATCATTATCTCATTTGTATACAAAACGAGACTTAAATATTTTTTTTATCGTTTATTTATGCGTCTACAATTTTATTTATTATTAACACGTTACATAATACAAATCATAGAAATATCATTAAATAATCAACTTTATTTTTAGCTAAAATACTTTTCAGATTAAAAAATGGAAAGATATTCTGTATAATCCATACAACGGATTATTATTGTGTTCTTTTCGATAATTGTAAATTCGTATACGGTTAAGTTTTAGATTCATCACACTCTATTGTATAATATCGTAAATATTGCCTTTGATAAATACTCAAATATTTTATTCGAATAACGTTTTTCGTATTTTAAAAGTATTCAAATATTTTCCTTTATTTTTTTAAATAAATACGGGAAAATATTGAATTTTTATTAGCATTTTTTCAATTTCAAACTTATTTATAACGAACTAACACAAAATTGAATTTTTGCACTTATATACATACATAAATATATAAAGGACATTTAAGTACCTTAAATATTTCTGATAAGGTTTACTTCTAAGAGTGCAAATGAATATAAATATATATATTATGAATAATAAATAAAATAATTTATGTAATTATATAAAATAATAACAATTGTATGAATGCACCTCTCTCTCACCCTTTATATATATATATATATATATATATATATACATTCATAATAAAAAATTTAATATTTTGTAAAACCAAACAAGTTCCTTATATATAATCTACCCATTATATAATAACGAGGACGACTATTGGACAATTATAAATGAATATATTTATGGGTTTTTTAAATTTCACAATCAACCGTAGTCTACGACTTGAATATAAATACAAGAAAATGTATTTATAACGCATATTAGAACGTGCAAAATATCTTAAAATAAAAGTATCCCAAATACTTTACAAGATTGGCATAAATATATGCATGGCTGTCTTTAAGTTTCTGAAGTCTTATTTTTATTTTTATTTACGAGTGACAAAACGAAAAATGTGTATCGATAAAATATCCACTTTCCATTCTATTTCTACGGTCGTATTAATAATTGAAAATACGAAATAAAAGACATTTTTATTATCAAAATTATTCAATTTTATAATCTATAATCAGGCACAGTTTTCTGTTGTTTTAACACAATTTAGACAAAAAATATATACAAATACAATTAATATCGATCGACGTTTTGCAATAAAATTATTACTAACAAAAAATATTTAAACGAAATTAAATTTGAAAAATTGTCAGTGATGTCCTTGTCGTCTACATTTTCGCACAAAGTACGATTAATAGAAATCAAAAACGAGCGAGAAAAACGATAATGAACCATTGTTTTTCTTCAAATTATTTTTAATAAAGTTCAATTGTGAGAGCATTTGTTTTGTATTTTCTGTTTTAACTACGACGCCTAATAATATTCTTAATGCGAAAGGAACATTTTGAAAAAAACCACATGTTGATTCGATAAAGTTTAGGCTATTATTATTACTTTTATACTAACTATATTTCTATAAATATTAATATAGGTATAAAAAAAAATTTTATAATTTTATAAGGTACAGTATAATTGTCAAGTGCTCAGTCTCTACTTAAATTTGAAAACGCAAGGTCCAGATTCTAAGCTCTTCACACCCTCCCCACTATAAACGTAATGAGAATATATACGATCTATATGATTACGTAACATATTTATACAGGACGAATGTGATAATAACCGAAAATGTCGAATTTCGAACTTTTGAGCTCATTGATTATATTACGACGCGTTTATAAAAACATTTAAAAAATACTAACCTCAAACATAAATACCAACAGTCTACTGAGGTACTTCAATTTAATTCGTATAATACACTTTTCGAGTTCGAATAATTATTCCGAATACATTGTTTAATATATATATATATTGCGAACGTTATTAGTTTTTTTTTTTTGATAAATAATAATCCAAGAAATTAGTTGTTGTCCAATTATAATTTAAACAGGTTCGAAAACTAAATGCAATTACCAATATTTCGATATAGACGAGAGATAGTCCAATAGTCGTTCTCGTTCTCGTTATTAATCAATATAGCGGTACGAATAAAAGACAATTACAATTTATTCAATTTTTATTATCTTTATACAAATATTGTATGCAAACATATACGTATAGTATATGTTGTATAAATTAATATAATATAATGGTCATTCATACGTATATTTTATAAGTTAAATTATCGCCTCTCTTTTAATCGGGAATTAAAAGTATAATTGTTAAGTTTAAAATAAAACGGTATTCAAAATTAATATATTTTTATTAATTTCTCGCCTATACGGACGTTTACGTTATGTATATAATAGTTACCGTTTGTATTTTACTATCGTATCGTTGACATTTTCCACCTTAAAAATTATTTTACATCATTATACGTCTTATCACAAACGTTTAAATCGTCCCAACGATTAAATATTATTTCATCGTTATACGCCCGATCGTCGACCCGAATGAATCGATTTGTTCTATCGCATACGTATTTCGTTACCTGTAATCGTACGGGGCGAGTGAAACGTATATAACGAATTTGTATTTAAGTCGAGTCGAAAATGTCGTTTATATTTTCGAATTTATTAACTTTCAAAATTAACGGTTAATTTTAACGAAAGGGTCATCGAACTCCATTAGTTATTCAAACATTTCTTTACTGTCGATAACGGAAATAGTTATGAAAAACGAGATGAAACCTCTCGGCAGCGTCTTGTACGAAAGTTTTCAAACGGATTACGTCAATGGTTTTTTAAACAATTATATTATATAGCTACGCTTAGCGGCACGATAAGTAATTTTTTTTTAAATGAACGGTACAGTGCGTATTAAAGATAATTTAGGGCATCCTCGTATTTAAATCCCTTAATCCCAAATAGAATTTCGGAATATTTTATATAATGTTTTTACCGTGAATTGAAAGTTTTGATTTTAATATTGGACGACGGAATAAACACAAATTAAGCGTTAAGCGTTTCTCCCTTTTAGATATCGACGCCGAGTTGATCTTTGATCGAATGTATCGCCTAAACATTTTTCTTCCGAGTCCTCCTTGGAAATGAACAGAAACTAGTTGTTTTTAGCGTAAACGATTATACAATGTACGCACTGTATGCGACACATTTTTCCGTATTTATTTCGATTCGCCACTAAGACGAACTAGTTTACGTTTAGGTAATTTTGTATCGAATCGCAGGTTATTTCGGTCGGTGCGTCGTTTGTGAACGTTATTATAATAACATTCGTTGTTTTCGGAATAAACGTTAAATAAGTCGAGAAAGAGAAAAAACAATTATCACGCCGAACTACGAACGTACGATTTTTATATTTTTGAAAATACGAAGATAATATGAGGAAATTCGAGTTCACAGAGCTTTAAACGCCCGTACCGCGTTTAAAAATGCGTCGAAAAAAAATTGTTTTTTTTTTAAGATATTATTCCTTCGCCTTCTTACCCAACTATATACAGGATCGGTCATCTTTGTCCGCGTCTCCACTTCATTCGATCCCCCATATTTGATCTTTACACATAACGCCTACTATCGTATCCGTCCACATCGCATCACGTCACTTCCTATTCAGCCTTCCTCTTCTATCTTCCACCGCCATTTCCTTTATCACACTCACTGCCTGTATCATTTTTCTCTTTAAAACGAGATATTACAGCCGTTAATTTATCCGTTTGATCACCGGTAGAGTATTTCGCTCTAAAGCCGAGTTGATAGGTTTAACGTGCTTGCAATAACAATATTTTTACAAACAAAATTGACGGATATTAGGAAAAGACTTATACCGACTCCTAAGAATTGTTTGTGTTTTTTCGGCGTATTTAGTTTTAGAAACGTTTATGTTACCGAACACTTAAAAAAAAATATTATTGTATTTGACGTTTATCCGAATCATTTGACGGCATTTAGCTAAGTAGCCCTTCGTACGGAGATAACTTAAAAGTTAAAATTAACTTATTACGCCAATAATAAATTATAACCGTACACTCGTTAATAATGGCCAATCTTGTAAATCACAAAAATTCAATGACGGAGCGTCGTTATTTGTTTAACTTATCCCGATAATGGTAAATAACGTACAGATTTTTCAAAATAACGTCCGTGTTTGTATTCGACGGACCGTTGTTGTAACGGCGTTCGTGTGTTACTTGTTTCGGCGACAAGGTGTGAGTTGAGTGAACGTTCGTCGGATTTTGCGCGATTTTGTAAACGGTCCCGTCGGTCCACAAAGGCTTGAAACGGATCGAGTACGCGGACGGCGGTCGGCGATCGCACGTGCGCGCGTTTTACCACTTATCCACCAGGTACCGCTTTGGCCGGTAGTCGCTACCGCGGCCGCCGTCGCCACCGCCGGAATAGCCGTCACTGTCGTCGCACCGCACCGGCGAGTGTGCTGCGTGCGTGCGGTTACCGAGAACGAAACCGGGTAACCGGCGCAGTCATCTCTATCTGGTTCAGTGTTTCATGCCGGCAGTGTGTTAGGAGTGCCGGCACCGTTGTGGTCGTCGCTTACGCCCGAAAAAAAGCACTTGACGACACCACCCGGCGTGTACATCTCCGCGTGTTCGCGTCACGTTACTCGCTATATATATATATATTTATACGTGTATTGTAATTGTTGTATCGGATTGGTATCTCGACGGCAATCATAGCCCCGTCGCAAACGAGTACGCGCGCACCGCCGGACGGAAAAACGGAAAAAAATTCGAATTTATCGTTTCGTATATCGTCGTCGTCGTTTGTCGCAGCCGACGACGTTTTCACCGATGAGAGATTTCTCCGTGATCGCGACGTACGCGCGCTGGAAAGTCCGACAGCTTTTCGATTAAATTTTTTCCGTTCGATTCGAATTTTTTCCCGCGAATCCGACCTGCACCCGTCGCACGATTAACTGCACCGTCGCCTCCGCGACGACAATTCCGAGGACGACGACGACACCGACGACGACGACGACGAAGGCGACGACGACGACGAAGACAACGACGACGACGAAGACAACGACAACGACGCTGAACGCCGCGACAACAATGATCATATCCAAAGATTTGTTCTTGTTGGGCGACCAAGACTACTTGCGGTTGCCCAAAGACGACAAGCGGTCCAGGAACGCGAACAAAACCCTCAGGTTGGTGTCCGTTTATATTTCGTTCCGAGCGGAAAGCCGTTTTTTAGAAATAATACGGCCCGTTCTCGTTCGGCCTAGATAACTCGACGGGGCAACATGTTCGTTGGTCGACTCGTATTCGCGAAAATGTTATACGTTTTTATCGTCCGTACTCCGTAGCCAAACGGGGTGAGGAATGAATCATCGCGGAATTTTCAATTAACGTCTACCGGATTCGCCGACGTACTATTAATACGTTTGCGCGCGGCATTAAAATTGTTTTCTTCGGACCGTAGACCGTCGTATAATTTTTTGGCGCCGCGTTTTTGTACAAACTGAATCAACGTCGAAAATATCGAATTACATGTTCGTGAAGTTTCGTCGGAAATATTAAATTAACTATATAGAGGCGCGGTAAATGTCAAATTTTGGCGGAGAACCCACGCGTACTTCTTCGATTTCAAGCGAGGATTTGTTAATTTGAATTTATCAAATATATATATACAGCGTTCTGCGGTATCCATACATTTCCGTATTATTATTTATCGATAAGAAAATGGGTATCGTCCTTAATATAGTTTCATTAAACGAAGCGTTCTTTTTTAATTCAAAGTATAGTAAATAAGTATTATTATTGGTCGGGCGAGTCGTAGAATTTTAGCACCTCTGTAGACGACGATAACAAATTTAGTGCCCATTTCCACTCAAGGAAATACGTTTCTGGCTACGATACTGATTATATTTATATATTAATTTCTTCGCGAAGATGGAAATCACGAATAAGTTCATGTGAGGGCGCACGAATTCACACGGATCGCAATAAAACCGTTTAATGACACGTGTAACGTTTTTTTTTTGTTTTTTTTATTCGACGTTATAAAAAAAAAACGAAAGCTTATGCTAAACTGAAATTATAAAACACTTAATAGGACATTTTAATGTTTTACGAGCGCCGGTTTTGTATATATTAAATATACGTATTTGTCAATAAGCGAATCGAAAATACGACGGTTTTTTTTTTTAAATTCTCGAAAAGCCTACTTTGTTTAATGTCTAATAGAAACTTATTATAAATGTTTAGACTTACGTATATAAGAAAATATAATAGTTTTCTATGCACCAATGGACACGTTAATATCGAATAATTGTCTAGTATCACGATTCGTGTTCTACGCTGGGTTATTTCTTATAACACACGCTTATTATATTATGAATAATTTATAATAAATAACGATAACAAAACACGCTTAAACAATTTACACATATATATGTATTATGTATAGGAAATGTCGTCGAATTTATCGTAAATATAACGTATTATATTTGGGTAAGACGAAAAAAAAATTGTCTCGGCGTTATTTTTGTATAGACGACGTATATTAATTACGGCCGAATGAACACGTACACTTAACCGTCCCTTTTCGCTGGGGGTCCCGCCGAGAACTACTACTACTACTATTACTACTACTATTATTATTATTATTATTATTATTATTATTATTATTATTATTATTATTGTTATTATTATTAATATAAAGTGCACCTCGTCCACAAAATCCGCGATGACGGAGACAGCGACTGCACCGTAGGGTCGATAACCCCATAGTCGCGGCCGTCGCCATCGCCGCCACCGCCACCGCCGCTGCCGCTACCCTGTCGCATATTTTTGTGTACACGTCCGATACGCGTTCCATTTCTATTCGCTTGTTCGCGTCCCGCGAATTTTCTCACTTACGGCGGATGAACATTTTTGAAAGTAATATTCCCCGACCGTGTAAACTTATTCTGAATACTTTTTGTATGAACAAAAAATAACGAAACGAAACAATTATTCGTAATAATAAATCCGAGAAAATACGGTTCGATTATGATATTTATGTAAAACGTAGAAACGAAAAATCGAAAACAATGTATTTAATAATGTCGATAAACCTTTGTTCGATAGTCGTCCTCGTTATCCGTTATATAATTATTATAGCTCCGATGTTATTACATTCGCAATTTTTTCCGCTATTTTGTTATTTAGTAAATTTTTTTACATACGCGTTATCAACTGAGCATTTCTACTATAACGTTTTACCATTTTTTACCACTAGCTCAATTTTATTACAATTTGGTTGATATTTCTTGTTAGTAATTCGATTTTTGTTGTTTTTCGCGCCATTTTACGTTTTTAATACTTATTATCGAACGGTTTTATGGAGATTTAAATTATTTACGAATAACCTTTCGTACAAATATTCAGAGTTGTCAAATACATAAGAATACCTAATGTAACAAATCCGTTCGAGATTTCTTAGATTTTCAGCAAACAACACGATAAAATCCTTGTCAACGGAACGAAATTTTGTTAATAGTAATTTTTTTATAGTTAAATTTGTAATATTTTGAATTTTTTTTAATTAATAGCAATCTATTTGAATGGTTTTTACCGCAACAACATCCGAATGTGGTGTAATTTGATACTTAAAAAAAAACATTATAACTATAAATATTCAATACCGACAAATAATGTTCAAACGATTTTATCCAAATTGTTTACAACATTGAATTGATTATTCGTGTATGTAACAATTTTACGATTTTGGAATTACAAATTATTTCACTTTTTTCCGATCCGTCTATTATCCCACTCCCTGTTTCGAAATTTGAAAATCAAAATATGGAGTTGATAAAAAAACCAATTTTCTCGATATTTTTAAAAAGGAAAAACGTTTAGTGTTTACATTCTAGATTATTTTTTCTCTATTTATTCCTACAAATATTTTGAATAATTTTTAAAATTATATTTCTTTCGTCACCGATGTGTAACGTATTACTATTATTTTAAAGTGTGGGAAACTAATATTTTTCAGCTCCTTAAATGAAATTAATAAAAGGATCCATAGGTTAAATTACGCATGTATATACATTTTTTACTTAAAAAATCAAAAGTTCAATACAAAAAAAGTAACTTGACTTAGTTAAAAGTTTACATTTTTGAATTAGCGTTAGGGAAATGGGACAAAACCTGCCAACATCTTATACTCTTGTATTTGTGTGCCGTCAAACATCCCATAAACATACCATACAATTATTAGACGTTACCGATTTCGTTGTTAATTAAATTTAATGTAGATACTTTTGGAACAATAATTACTCCCAATTTTTAACAAAATTTATAACCTAATGGAATTTTAATCGATTTTTTAACTTTCAACTCATTGATGCTCCCCCTCCACAGCCTTGGTACCGTTATTAGTTATAATATTTTACACGTAATTCAGAGTTCAATGGACACGCCGGACTCGCGAACATATATTTTTAGAACGGGAAAATTTGCGAGTTCTGACGACAACGAATTATATACTTGTATTCATTTATCCGTGTACCTATATTTATAGTATTTAATAATAATAATAATAACAACAATTATATACATACATATATATATATATATATTTATACATATTACACGGGAAACGTTCAATGGTTACACTATTCAAGGAGAGACTCTCGAAATAAATCATTATACGACAACATTTATACACTGTCCACACGCGTGCGCGCGAGCGCATAAACACACACACACACACACACACACACACACGTGTATGTGTGTGTACGCCGACGATGACAGCTTTTAAATTCACAATTCACTGTTACAGAGTCTATTACTCCGCCACCGCCGTGTTTTAAGTGCGTAATTGACGATTATATAACTGGCGCGAACACGGGGGACTCTATATACACGGACCATATAGATTAATTTATTATTTAATTTTTTACCGTATACAAATACGTACGTACTTGCTGAATATAATAACGTGCAGAGTACGGTGTAAATGTCGTTTACGAAAAAAAAAAAACAATGGGTGGGTTCGGTATCGATATAGATAAAAATGTTGTTGACGTAATTGCGTGTAATTTAAATGTAGATGCGAAAAAATTAAAAATTACGTCTAAAACTCAAGGTATTTTTTATACAGTCCTTGGAAATTTTCTATTGTAACAACAATATAGTTGTGTTTGTGTGCATATATATGTATATATATATTGTAATGAGCAGATAACGTTACATTGTATCTTTACGCGAAACTTATTTATATATAAATATATAAATGTGTGTGGGTGTGTGTATGTGTTTGTGAATACACATGTGTATCATTTCGTTCGCAATTACCGCCGTAATAATATAAATAGGCGCGATTATAATAACGTAATATATAAAAATAGTACTTTCGAAATGTACGAAATACGTTTTTACGATAAAAGCCGTATTCTTATTATTGTTTCGTACTTGAATACAATAAAAAATAAATAAATACGAAGATAAATTCGACGCGCGCGTTTTATGTAAATATATCGGTATCCAGACGGCGCGACTTTTCCCTCTCGTTTGACGTGCGCGCACACGCACTCGACCACGCACACGCTGCCGCACCGCGCGCCGTAATAGACCATATAATATGTGTGTAGTACGCGTTTTGTTTTCTTCGGATTTTACTTTTATCCGGTACGTTTTTTTCGCTATTTCGCCGTCGTCCTCAATCTAATAGTTACAAATCCGTTTCATTTTGTTTCGTTTCGTTTTTTTTAAATAAACAATAGCCGCGATTCTGCGGTCCGCAACGTATCTAACATATATTATGTTGTTAGCGCGCGCGTACAACAAGGTGTGTCACGCGTGTTAAGAACCAGTCCTATAGCCGCGGACGACAAGAGTGGCCGCTTACTTCTCATCTCACGTCCCGCGACTATCCATAACGCAGAAAGTGAAACCGGCGTTCAATTATGGCGTAGGAAAACAATATACGTATATATATATATATATACACGAGTACACGATATTGTAGAACTGTAAAACGCACGAAGTGAACGAGTGGCCTAACGTTATTCGCGACATTTCGACATTTTTTAAATTTAAGTACTACAAGTACCGCCGAACGTTAGTTTTAGTGTGAGGTCGAATACGATCGTTATATACGTGTAAATTTCATCTTGACCTTGCGCAGAACAGCCCGTAAATTTGATTAAATTCGGTTAGGTGTGTAGGTCGGGCGTTAACTATTCTAACGTGCTTGTATAAATGTGTATGTGTGCATGTATTATAAAACATTTTGAGATTGACACGCACAGTCCGTGTCGAAAGACTCGAAAACTGAGATCGTTGAATGTCGAGTACTAACTAGTAGATACAGAAAAGATTTAAAGACGTCCTATCGTTTTTCTCGTAATTTAGAAAAAAGGAACGAAAAATTAACAACTCCTCTTGCTACGATGGTATATTTAATTAGGCTACGTGAACACATTGTGTTTGAATAATTGTGTATATATATATATATGAATAATGGTCTAAGCTATACAGATTATTTTTTTACGTTTGAAAAATACGACCTTATTTAAATGTAAACATTTACTAATATAAAACGATTGCGGGTGACATTGCATGGTGTTCTTCGTTTCTCGGTTTCGTTCAGTTTCGACACATATCACTCACCTATACAATATTAAGATAAATAAGATAAATATACTATATATATCCCCCACGTTGATTCGACGCTCGTATTTTTGGATTTCATAATAATATATCTTATACCGCCGTAAATTCCGGAACGTTGAAGAGCCTATTCGGTTATAATATATTGTATGAACATTGTCGGTGTTTTCACCTATACATTATATTTTAAAGAATATTTTTGAAAATTATACGAAATACGTATTCGAAAAGGGCCTATTCAAAAATCTTCAAGACTGGGACATTAATAGACACGAGCACTCAGATTTGCGTAAGTAAAGGTTAGGTTAAATGATTAACAAAAACGGACGAAAAAATCGAAATCGTAAAAATGAAAGTTGTATAATAATTAATATTGTCTTGTGTGTCGTCGACAAAATATACCGAAATTGTTTACGTATAAAAAGAATCAGCGATCAAAATATTAGATTCACGGCTACTCGTAAGAATATTGTTAACATTATTGGAAATTGACGAAAAAGGCGGGTGAAAATCACGCGCGTTCCGCTAGGTCTTTCCGGTTTTTTCGTTTGCGTATACCGCGTTGTCCATTACGCGTAATATACGCGTCGTCGGCTAAAATAAAGTGGCGGGGAACAGGGGGATGGATGGGTGGAGGAAACCAAAACGTATAATCACCGCGTTGGAAAAATATAATTATTACGCGTGCGCCGCGCACAATATATTTTATCAGACATAAATTAACCGACCGTGTGATGTGGAAGTTGACAGCCGATACAAGAACCGGTTGCGCCGATTATTACAATTATACATATCATTATTGTACAATGTATTCGTTTCTAAACACTCGTTTAACATAAATAATCGCGAGATGTGCATATTATTCCTATATAATGTACTCTGGTTGAACGCGTAAAATGAAATGCCTTCTGGCTCAACCGATCCCCGGCCTTATTTTATATAATATATATATACATCAATGTTTTTTTTTGTTTTAATTATAATTATACGACGTGTTATAGTATTTATATTTCGGTGCTTTCAGTTATTTTTTTTGCGCGCGCGTATAATCTATACACACTGACGACAAACTAACAGATTTAACTTACCATTTTTTTAGAGTTTAAATGGTTTTTTTATACACTCAACACCACGTGTAAAGTGTATACGTATGTATATGTTGTACGCGCGCACGCGCGTGTAGGTAAACATTTGTATGTTTTGACGTACGTTGAAAAAATTGTATTTTTACGCTCGCCATTTTCGTTGTTAAAAAAAATGAATATTCACACACCAACACGGCGATAGACTCCGTACAAATATGGCCAATATTATTCTTTTGTGTCTTCTATTCGGACTCGTATTTATTTTATAAATAAATTATATAATAAATAGTATTTCATATTCGTCGCACGGTTTCTCGGCTTACCATATAGCATAATATTATTTATTATCGAAATAAATAAATATACAACTACCTATCTGTCCTAATTCTGCATCGCCCGTAGTAAATGTTCTTATTATGTGACAATATCATCTTGTAAAACTTAAAGTAATTTTATAATATAAATGACATACATGACAATAATATCGTAGTACATACAATTCTTAAAACGTTCGGGTGGTGATTTATATATATTGAAACGAAACTGTTGAAAAAGGAAGGTGGTAATATTTGAATACAATTACAGTTATCGAAATGGGCAAAGAACCACGGAAAAATTCCTTATTCTATGTCGCTACGATTAGTTGTCATGAATATAAGCGCGTGGACGTGACGCGCCGTGAGTTTTGTCCATCTGACGTTAATGATGATGGCAAGATAGTGAAATGAGAAATAGCCTATACAAACTTATGAACGTTTCATCAAAACCGGTTCAGCGGTTTCTGCGTTTTAGTATTAAAAGCGTACAAATTCGTTTCTTTGTATTATACGGATATACGCGTATTACATTTTTAGGACGTTCAAAGCGAAATTCGTTTATTAAATCTACGCGAATGAAAATCGCGAACATTCCGTTTGCGAGTAATTATTTTCGTTACGATTGTGCGGTGTTACGACAGAAGGCGGAGATGCGACGGATGAGTATATTTATATATATATATATGTGTGTGTGTGTGTGTGTGTGTGTGCGCGCGCGCGTGCATATTATGAACATACTCGCGGATTTTATAATTCAATTAAATTGTCGTTCGATTTAACGAATAAATAAATACAAATATCGCGCCGGCGGTACTTATGCGAATGGCAAAATTGAAATTGTACTCGATTAATATTTCAATAATTATTACAGAGAGAACCACGCAGCAGCAGCAACAGTCTCTGAATTGTTATTCTTGATTCCCACTCTCCCTTTCCGGGCACTAAATGTCGATTAATTAAAAGTTCGACGATTTATACTTACAGTTAGTGACGTTGCGAAATCCGAAACGAGAGACGAGAAATTTTGGCACGAACGAAACGATTTCGACGTACGTACGTTTTCTAATAAATAATTTGACGCGGCGACAACGATGGGTCAGACGTTCGTGTTCTATCGTAGTTTTATTTATTATTTCTTGCCCTTAGAGTAAAACCGAATTCGGAACGTACGTGGATCGTTCGCGGCGTTACTTGTAGTTTAATTGCGTTTAAGATGACGTCGGTTTAGCAAACGCTCGCGCGTGGTAAACAATATGTACCCGAAAAGTCTCCAGTTCGATTTCCTACTCTTTAACGGACATGGCACGTATACAATAGTGGGTATATATATATATATATATTAGCCTACCACCGCCCTTTTGCATTCAATACTTACCACAACGTGTAGGATATTCGGTTATTATCGAGTGCTACGATATTAGTAACGAGTATACGTTAACCGTACGTCGTGCCTTGAATTTGTTTTCGGTAAAAACCAATCAATGTTGACTACGTGTTTCGTCCAATAAATAACTGTATTTTAGCATACATTTCTCTTAGAGGTGATGATAATTCGTTTTATTTTTTTTCGTTTTGTCCTTATCTACAATTCGCCACTCGACCTTCCTGTTTGTTCCGTTATAACCTCGATCGCCGTTACGTTACACATTAATACCTCGAGCGCGTGTTAAAATAACGTACGGTAAATGAAATGTAATATATATGTATATACAAAAATAAATCGTAATATTTTTCGTCTATTTTTTCGGTTCTCGTAATAATTACTATGTATAGATAGTAATTTTTCCTTCTAAAAATTGTGTATACACGTATATATACGGAATCCATTACACACATGGCCAAGCAAAAGCGTATTATACAGCGTACATTTTCCCATAGCTTTCGTAGAAAGTTTTCTTTTACGAGTGTCCTACGTTTTTTCCATAATCAGTATGGCGGGAGATATACCGGTCTATGTGTAAATTTACATATATCGATATCGTAAATAGGAATTACAACGAATACGACATGATGTCTAAGGAAATGGTGTCAAACGTATCAATCCGTTCGAAAAACCAACGATTTTTCTACTCGGCTACAATGGCTTGATGATATAATTGCCGCTATTCTATCTCAGCTCGGGAAAGACGATTTCTTGTTATCGTGGAATAGTTAATTGTGCCGGATGAATGGAAACCGTAAGGTTGCTCGAAAAATGTCGGTTTCATTCGTCGCTCTAGTAAACCATTCTCAAAATTTTGTTAATCCTATCTACAATCGACGGTCGAACAACCAAACGCCCGTTGGTTGATTTGTACGTTTGAAATATTAAGATTATTCGCCATACAATATCAAAGGAGGGGGTGATGTTACTTCGGCATTTTATCGGACCCGACAAAATAATACGAACAATTCACTGCGTTTTCAAAGCATATAAAAAAAAGCGTATTGTACTTAATGTCTTAATGAATAATAAAGAAATATTATTTCGTTTAATTAAAATTCGAACGATTTTTAATCGTAACAAATATCGAAAGTAATAATTATCGACGATTGTCGTCTAGAAAATAAAAATATTTTCGATATTTTAAGAAAAAATCGTTATTATATCAAATAGACCAGGCGCCATGCCGATACCTTTTAATACTTCTAACTCGTCCGATTATTTCGTTTAAGTCATATATCGGCCATATTCGTTGAGATAGAAAGATCGTCAAAGAATACGTAAATGATTTTTTTAATCAGAAAGATAGATGTATCCAAGTATACTGTACTAGATATTGAATATTTTCCCTTTTTGTGACGTTTTATCAAAAATGTACACGATATGAGTATTATTCGATTCATCGATCCTTGTTATAATTACGTGTCGCATATTTTTGGCCCGTTTTTTCAAGAGCTCGTTTCTATCTTTACCGTGACGTTTTTCGACGTTTGAAGGCAAAACCGAAACGAAAAAAAGTACATAATAATATGTTTATTCCTTTTAAACTCGAGACGACACGCGTTTGGAAAATCGTGGCGGTAAAATTGCTCTTCTAGTGCGTCCTTAGCTTTCGACGGCGAGAGGGATAAGACTTGCGGCCACCGTACGGTTGAGAAGGGGGAGGGATGGAAGAGGAGGAGGAGGAGAACAAAGGGTATACATCACGGACGGCCAGTCAGGTCGTCGGCGGACGGTCACCACCCCGTCTGGCGACCTGCCAGACGCCGCGACGTCGTTGTCGCATACGGCCACGCGCGCGTGCGGGGGGGTTGCGCGTGTTCTTCAGGGGGACCGTGCGCGCGATCCGCGAGTTCACTGACCTCTCAAGGCGAGTTGCGCGCGCACACGCACGCACGCATCGTGTATCGCCATCGCACACAGGCACCGTTCACACACTGCTGTACCCTTCCGCGGGGGCCAGACGACGAGATTACGAGCGTGTTTTCTTTTTCTTGTTTTTCCCTCCGAGTTACGTTTATTATATTTAGGCCTACTTACTCGCAGCGGCGAGAGGTTGCCGTATAAAAAAGTGTATTATATTAATGTACGGAATTTACAATAATAATAATATATTATATTATTGTAGCGCTCAAGGTTTTTTATTATTATTATTATTTATTTTTTTACACCGCACGACAAACAATGCACGGCATACTCTCAGGGTCGGACTCGAGACGCCAACAACGAATATAACGCACGCGCGCTCTCCGAGATTAATTAGTCGCGTTATTATAAATCACGTGTATAACCTACCTACGTGTGTACCTATATACGTATATTTATTTATAGGTATATATACATATATATTGTAATACGTGAATGCAATTTCCACCGCGCTTTCCTACTCACCCTCCGACAGTCTGCGCAGCTGCAATTGCAACTGATCCGCGCTGCATAGGAACAATGAATCCCCTCCAACTCTAAATATTTTAAGAAAATTCATGCCGTCGTTGGATAATTTATTGGGCGAGCCACGCGCGCACGGTGCGATTATTATTGAACGGATTACGGTCGAATTCATTTCGACTTTTATTTCGGGCATTTCGTACGTAAACGTAAAGTATTTTTCAAACATCGTGTCTCGATATTGATACAACTGAACGAAATCATTCGTTTCGAGTAATGTTTGTACCTTTCCGTTTTTGTACAAGTTTCTACGGAAAGTGCGGTCAACACCCGCAGTAAGTTCAGCGATATGTAAACGCGGTTTTTCGAGTACGCCTCGGGGTAAAGTTTCGTATACATAGGCGTGTTTCAACAGGAGATTCAACGTTTTTTCGTTATTGGGTATAAAAAAATTAACTTATGACCGAACGAAATTTGGACGAATTTTAGTATTAATAAAAAAAACGCTGATATAATTTTCGTGTTCTTAACGTTATAGTTATAGTTATTCAATATGTAGTTATATAAACACAGTTGATTAATTTTGTCGAACGTTTAAACGTTTGATAATGATGGTTATAAAGCAAAATAGATAAGTGGTAACGCGGGAATGAATCTTCTTGCGAGCTTACGAATTATCAACAACTTAAGCGCCACCCTCGAATATTTATATGTAGTACACGTGGCCTCGTCCTTTATTTGTCATAATCGTGAATTGCGAACATTAAATAACTAAAAAATTATTTTTCGACAGCTAATTATTACAATTAACCAGTTTGGTGAATGTCTGAACATTATTGTTTCGAACTTCTAAATTCGTACGATTCGATTTTTAATTTCGCCTACCATTAATATAATAGCGTAGCGATTATATTTTTACATATAAATATAACAGCCGATTTCGTTCGAATCCGCGACTATAATTCCTAATTTAAAATTATTTTAACCGGGTTTAGTTTTTTTTTAATTTTTAAAATTTATTAGTTTTTCGTAAACTATAAATTTTCAACTTTGAGCCATATTGTCGATTTAACTGTGTATTATACCGTATTTAATTTAACCGACTTCAATAACGTACCCATCTTTGATCGTTGTTATAACTATGTTGTTTTTCGTTTTTAAAATGGGGACTTAGAATTTTAATTACGAATTCTCCAAGAATATTATATTTTTATAAAAATCTACACGCGCAAATTATCCATAAAATTACATTTGTTTAGAAACGTATAATTCAAGTCTAGCGTTACACAGTTGTTATAACAAAATAAGGGTCTGTGTAAAAATATTAAACGTTTAAAATTTTAAAATTTTAAAATTTCAATTTTATTTTAAAATATTGAACGTTTCAAAGACCCAACGAAGAAAAGTATAACGAAAATTGTTAAGATTTTCCCCGAAATTTTATACGTAATAATGACGTTATGAATTGATGGGATAGATAAGAAAAACAAGAAGCGACGACGTAATATAGAATTTATATGGCGGTGACGAAACGTATACGGGAGGGGGGCGGGTTTTTTATTATGATATATTTACTTGAAGATAAAAAACAAAACTCGAAATATGAACAACACGGTATAATGTATGTGTTAAATGCCTAAACGAATTTCGCGCGTTTAGGATCTCCTACTTTGTGTGCGTGCGCGCGCACTTGTGTGTCGACGTACGTGGAGACGAGAACCGGCGCGCATTTGTGTTTAAGGTGCTGTTAGGTATATAACTATGACGTGAGAACCTTGAACGACAAGGACAACGCAACTTGCGAATTGCTGTCGACGCGACAATTACGTCTACGCGATTTTCGTCCAATTTTGGACGATCTTTAAACGATTTTCTTAGTGAAATTATTGGCCACGGACGATTCGTATACGATGTACCGTAATTGCGACAATTTTAATCGAGCACTGCGTACAGTCGCGGTTACCGTCTCACCATCACGACCGAAATTACGTCGAGTTCGAAAAATGTTGATCATTTTCAATCACGAGGACCTACTTATGACGTTAAATTGGTCGACCCCCGAAGCCTCCGTTTATTTTCTAATTACATATATTTATATATAAACGCGTAGCCAGCCAACAAGGAGTACCCGGGCCTTACATACAATTTACGTACCATTGTTCGAAAAAATTATTCATTTATTAATTACGGCGTGATAGTATTCCGGTAATTAAAATGCTGGTGACATCTAAATCTTAATTATTACCGATACCGATATTCTTATTCATTAGTTATGATTATACATTAGTACAAAATAAGATATCGTAATTCGTGCTATTACAATATATCGTTTTTAGATAAGCTTTAGTTCAATTTTGACAATTACAATAAAGAAAAATCAAATCGCCGCCATATAATCCACGTTCGCACACGTGCACCGTATTTACGCGTATAAAACCGAATTCGCGAACATAAAATCGTCTCGATAACACGAATACCTTTGGTTATTGAAAGATGATTGTTTACGAGTTACGTAGTATCGTCTATGGAAGTAAATATACGTTTACCAATTATACTAAACACGGTTTTCCGGTAAAGAAATTCGACCCGTATTTATGTATGACCGATGACGATGATAGAAACTTACGTGTTTTTCGTAAATTATCGGTATAAGATATCACGGACGAACGATATATAGACCAGGCGTTACGCTCGTTCGGTATATAAAACGCCTGTTAAAAGAATGTGCGCGAAGAGGGATGTGGTTACTTTTTAATCGTTTTCACGGTTACGGCAATAACACCACCGGCAACGTAGAATGTTCGGACGTTTTTAGTAGCGTTATTACGATGTTTTCGTCCGAGAATATTACGAAAACGATTAAACGATCTTTAAAAAAATATCCTCAGAGTTCATCTCTCTCTCTCTCTCTCTCTCTCTCTCTCTCTCTCATACATGTAATATTGATGGCTTCGATTTGTTTTGCCGATATGGGGTTTGTATATTACACGTCTACGCATAATATCTCTTGTGACGCTGAGTAAGTTTAGTTGCTCGAGATTGTGTCGCGTATTGTGTACATAACTACGCGATTCAACAACTGAAACACGATAATAACTAATAATATAATATTCTTTATTTAGAATTTATTAATCAAATTGAACGTATGGCACGTTTAGTGAGTTTTTTAACCAAAAAATGTCGCACGGAATCGGAGAAATATTGATGCGGACGAGGTGGCGTATAACGAACAAAATTAATTGACGCGAAAATGGATTTTGAATTTAAAATGAAAATAATACGGTACATTCAATAAACGAAACAGAAAATACGCGTATAACGAAAGTATAATTACGCGTTTGTTCGATCGAAAGCCAACGATTAAAATATAATAATAATTTCGCGTGTTCGATAAAACATTTGAAATACAGTACGTTGGTGTCGAATATTTTTTTTTAAATTTTTAACTCGTTTTAAAGGTATAATAACGTTATCGTTTACACACACTGACTGTCAAAGGGTCAACTGATATAGAAAAATATAATCATATTATTCTAAATTTTGCTGATTATTATTCCTTACATAGCTAAACAGTATCAAATTAAGTTATCTAAATTGTCTATCCTGTATGCGTAAGGTATAATAATTTACTTCGCCAATTACCAATAAGTTTGACCGTTGTGTATACGTTGCTTATTAGTTAGACGATAATTCTATTATTTCATTTTTTAATTACCGTGAAACTGTATTTTCGTACTTTAACTCGTTGGAAACGTTTTTTTATTTAATATTCGAGTAATATTTTAATTATTATCGAAAAGCAAATGTGGGAACATTAATGAGTTAAAATTAAATTAAAAAGTTAATTTTAATTACGTTACTTAAAACATTACAATTTTTAAAACTCGACGTTTTCGCATTCAAGTTATCTTAATACACGAGATTCAAATGAATACATTTGTTCTAAGAACAATACAAATGGTGTTTATCATGAGCGATATTTATTGATATAATAATAATATAATGAGTTAAGCGTCAGACGTTAAACCAATTACAGCACGGACCAATTATTTCTAGGTTTTAACATAATATAACAATTTAATTTATATTTCCCACCGCCTTTTTAAATAATTTCCGAAATGCGTTGATGAGTTATTATGTTAAAATCGATTTAACTTTATAACTGGACGAATAAACTTTTGATTTGATTTCGACTTAAACACATCCGATTGCCGTTGAATTATAAATTTTATAGCTTTCGCCATACGTCCCGTGTTAAATTTAATACGTAGTTCCTAGGATGACGAAAAACTTAAGGTTTCATATGGATCGTTAAAAATCGAGCTCGTATAAATGCACGAACGATTTTTTTCATAAAAATCTAGATTCCAACGGGTAATGTCAAATAAAAAGACGTCGAGTTGCCGGGGCTTGTCAAAATGTATTCGACGTTTTTGAACGCGCTATAATTTTTTTACGGCCAATTCTTAAACGTCGACTCGCTACGTAAACTCGTGTATTCCCACGTCCATTTTGACGACGTTTGGAAAAACCAGTCGACTCGACCAGCGACGCGAAGACGCGCTGTTTTTCTTCGCTTTATTTTACAAACACAGTCGTCGGACTAACACAGATCGCGTCGAACGAATCGCCGTATTTACACGAGCTTTGTTCGGGATTGTAATTCGGCGCACGTTAACGTAGGACGACCGGAAAAGACGGTCCGCCACGCGTTAACGGTGGAGGCGCAATAACGCGTGCGCGGCCACCGACTGAAGACGCTGCCGCCCGGTCGGCAACGCAAGGGGTCGAAGGGATTCAACACGTGTCCTCAAGATCGGCCGGGTCGTCGACCCGCCGTCTGGTCGTCGCCGCCGTCGACCGACCGACCCCGTCGCGTAACAATATGATGTACTATGTACATCAAGTCGAAGTCTGGTTCAACGAGTGTATTAAATTATTGACCCGCAAAACGGCCACCCACGCACCACACCCCCTCCCCTACATACATAAATACACACACACACACAGCCGTCGAGTATCACAGGCGCGCTTTGACCCAAAAATAATTAACGGTTCGTTTTTGAAAATATTTTATTCTCTTTCTCTCTCTCTCTCTCTCTCTCTCTCTTTCTCGCATTCACTTCCTCTTTATCTATATATCTCCCAACAGTACATTTGTATATAAATAAATATGGTGTTAAAGCTAAACAAATTTTTTCGCTTATAATTAATTATAATTTTCCGCGCAAAGAGCCACACTTTTCACACGTGACATTATTCTGATCCAAACAAGTTACAATAAGTGAAAATAGAGAGCTGTGAATTATTTATAGAACACCGAGATAAATAATTGTCGGCGGCTAATCAGTCACCGACTACCGTAGAGGTAAATATTATGGAGACTGTTATATCATACAGAACGATGCATAGTTCATATTATAATTATTATGCGAATCGGTGTCGATTTTAATACTGCGCCTACTTAGAATTTTGTCTGAATTTAAAGTCGTAAAATACTTTATTAATATATACGGTTTTCCACATTTTTTTCACAGACATTTATAAAGAATATTTGTGAGAGTAAATAAAATTCATCCGGCTATTGTTTTGTATAAACATAGCTAGGCAAATTGATTGCGCTTTGATAGCCACGATAACTTATTATAGCGACGAATGTTCCAAAAAATAAATACAATTTTGTTTAGATAAATAGTTGTAATTTTCAATTCGTATATTAAACCAGGCGTGGATCCAAGATCTTTAATCATGTAGGGTGGCCAATCTGTATAAATTACCAAGGTTAATAAAAATTTGTATAAGATACGAAAACTAAAATAATTTTATATTATCTTAAGACCACATAAAATCGTAGATAAAATTACACACACACAGATACAAATATACGAACGTTAATTTAGAGGTTCGTTTCATAAGATTTCTATATCTTTGTAATTCTTCGTTGAACGAATTCAAACAATTTTAACTCCCCGAAATAAAACCACGCCTAAGTTTGCCTAACCTGAATGAATTAAAAATTATAACTATTATGGCACGGTCGCGATTTGTCAATCCAATTAAGAATAACATAGCGTAATAATGATAGTCTATATCATTCGAGAAGTCATAAGCACCTGTGAAAACTAACAAAATCGATTCAGCAGTAGTTTCCGAATTTCACGATTTCAAATCGTACGACTTTGTCTCTTCATAAATATACACAATATAGTACTATACGCTGAGATCGCGGGTGTTTTTTTTTGTTTTGCCCTCCGTATTTATAGTTAGAACGTTATAAGTATCGACGTACCCGTCATATATGCTGCATTACTTTTTTTTTAAGAAATGCGTGACAACGAGAGAATATAATACACCATTGGAATGTCCTATATACACGTATGTGGATACTTATATAAATTTTCCCGACTCGGTAATTAGCGTGTAAATAATAACGACGATATTAATAATAAATAAATAAATATATTATCGTCGATATTATAACAATGATAAAGCGTTCGATATTATTCTCCGTTGTTGTGATGTGAAGAACAAGCGTTTCAAGTCATTTCGAAGGACGAAATAATTGCATTTGACTAATGTAAAGTAATTAATTAGATGCAATAATATGCATTACTGCTGTCGTTCTAAACGTTCGACATTATTTTCGAAAAAATAATAATAACAATATTTACAAGGGCGATATAGTTATATGATATTTATGCGTGTTCGTCGGTCGTTTCTGTTTCTTGCCCCATACTTCACACGACACGCCGCAATGTGACGCTATTATTCGAACGTATTTATCGTGATGGCGGCTTTAGCGATACAGTATTCAGACGCGTGTTTATCGAGAAAATATTAATTGTTACAGATCGAAATGGGCGACATACTTTATAAGCGAGAAACGACGAAGATCTACGCGATTTCTCGAATGAATAATACATTAGATCTCATTTATATATATATATATATATATATATGTGTGTGTGTGTGTGCGTGCGTGTACGTATGTGTGTATACAGCTCTTTAATGAGTTATGTGCGTACGTGAACACATATTAATACGATACATACACGTCAAGATAAAAAGGATTTCAATACGCCTTTCTTTTAATAACTTTTAATACGCTTACTATACATGGATTGCACATTTCTAGACGTACGTTTTTCAATACGCGTCGACTGCGTATACCAATTTACCTCCGCAACGATTATATTATAATTAATACCGTAGATTTCCAAAGCTGAGCATTAACCAATTTAAAGCTAAAATTATGTTCGAAAATTAAGTCGATTTCAATTTAATTAACGCGTCGCTTTTTTTTACTTTAACTTTACATTAAGATATAGAAGTCATATTAAATGTCAATGACAAAGAATACAGGAGTCTTATATAATTCCGATATTAATTAGAAAACAAATTCACTTTTACCTATAAACGAAATTACTGTTTTTAAAAAAATTAATTTGGAAGTTGACAGAAGACACGTACATCAGAAAAACGTTTTTTATATTTTTACGTATCGAAAAACAATAATTCAATATCTGATAAATATCAGTTGTACGTATTTTACGCGTTACCGAACGGTAAATACATTCAAATAAATAGAGAAAAAGTGTAAAAATACATACACGAATACTCTCCAGAAAATATATTCAAATTATTTATCAAAACATCGGTAAAAGTATTCGATTATTAATAAAAATTGTTTTTTCGATAAATAATGACGAAAAAAAGTGTTTTCTAAATCAAAGCTATTTTATTTTCGACTTTCAAATACAAGAGAGCAATAAGGTCAAACTTAAATAATATTTAAATATATACATAATAAAAAATGCAACGATTAGTTGCCGTCATATACACGTAAACGTATTTTTCGATTTTCGACTTATTTCAATTGATATTTATTATAATCAAATAGACGACCATTTTCTTTATTTATTTTATACATCTTATAAACCCACGACGCGAATGAAAAAAAATGTATTAAGCATATGTAGTAAAATGATGTTGAAATACTCTTGTTTTCAATAGAAGTATCGCGAAATGTTTTTTTACAATAATAATATTCGTTAATCAATTATACACATAGGAACGTTCTCGAAATAGTAGTTAAGATGATTTCGTTGACAATATTCAACGTATATATATACTTAACTGTATTATAAAAAATATTTTTAAAAAGTATTTTGAATACTCGACATGTTTTGATAAATTTTATCGAATTATATGTTTGTTAAAGGAATGATAAGTAAATTTGACTATATATATATAAATATGTATTATTAAAAAATTAACCTTCTATATATCAACAATCATCACTTATATCGAAAATGACTGTCAGACAAATATCTATGAATATATGTATTTTACGTGTTTCAACGGGCTTCTAATTTGCGTATAAAAAATAATAGGACAAATTTACTAATTGCCAAGACTACTTTTGCTATTTTATAAAAAGCGAGTATAAAAAGGAGCGCGTTTACTTCACTTCTAGAGCTGCCGCGTATTTATAATATTTTATCATTGTAGCTGTTACCGTATATACTGTGGCAGAATTTCGGCGGAATGAGACGGGCACGTCACTTTTAGCCGCGTATTTAGCTTTGACGGGCGTGCGAACAAATATTGAAAACAAAAAAATAAACGCCATCGGGAATGTGAAAAATACGCGTAATAATAAAAATCATTTTTTAAAAGCCGGTTCTTGGGTTATAAACTGATCCAACGCGTACGTCAGTGTACCACTGCCGCGTCGATCTTACAAGAACGGCGATTTATCATTTTATTTAAGGAATACATCCGCGCGTGACTACGATTGCGCGTTCGGGTTCGTAAACACTCGGGGACACTGCTGAAGAGTGCAATAGATTACGATCGCGATGCCACTTTCATTCACGTTTCTCTCTCTCTCTCTCTCTCTCTTTTATATGCTCACCCAGGTGTTGGGTTATACTCGTAAAATATATATTAATAACGATTTTAACGATCTGCCGCCGTGTATTCCGACAGATTTTATTAAGGCAGCAATTATTATTATTATCGTTATTATTATTATTATTATTATTATTCATTTGTCGTTAAATCAATTCGAGCAATATATTTTACAGTCCCTTTATTTAAAAATTATTCGCTTTACCTCTCTTATGTAAATATATTAATAATAAACTTTTGACTGTCGATTACGCAGGAATGAGGACGGTAAATAAAAATATTTTTAAAAAAATGTTCATATTCCGTATTTTAAATACATTTAACGAGTGTTTTAAGTATTTTGAAATATTCGCGTGTTAAAAAATACCCTTTTTCGTATACGCGAAAAACCCTCCAGTTAAAAGCTGCGATTCATCACGTTACGATTACAGATTTCGAAAACCATTTTCAAAAACAAAACAGCAATATTGTAATATCGTAATGCAATCTTAATCTAACCGTGGCTCTAAATATCAAAACATTTCGAACATTTCCTGGAGTTCTAAAACATTGAATCGAATAATAAAAATGTAGGAGTGTAATCCAAATTTAACCGTTCATACATGATTGAATAGTTTGTACGATTTACCGAGACCATTAATCGAACAAAAATGAAACAAAAGCAACAAGTTCTCAGTTATGTTCATCTTTTAAGAATTATATATTATAATATGATATTACGTTACGTGATTGACAAAAGCCAAGTAATTTTTTCGTTCATAAAATATGAACGAAAATGTAATTATGTTTTTTAAAACGCATATTTTGATTTATGTCATTCACTTTCTTATAGAGAGTTGAACTAAATTATTAAAATTTATTTTAATTTTTTGCCGTTTATGGTTCGACTATAACTTGAATATATTATTACAATTGTCGAACGAATTTCTGATAAACAATTACGTGAAAGATTAAAAGTGTACAACTTTTGTATCTCTTTATTTCAACCATTTTTGAATTTGAGGCATATTTATAGGCATATATATATAGCGTTTTGAAATTTGCAATGATTCCCTGTTTTATCTAATTTAGAAATTATACATTTTTTAATCGTGCGACCGAAAGTTGAAAATTATATACAATAAAATATAGTTTCTCTCAAAACTAAAAGAAATTTCAAAAATATATTGTAAGAATTTTTTTGTGAATGTTTGATGTTAAAATGACGAATAAAACGTAATTTTACTGATAATGGACAAATTTTGCTGAAAATTACGATTTCGTTATTGTTTTTTACATTAATAAAATATTTTACGTTAGAAACGCTGAAAATATAATACAAGATCGAGCGTATAGCATTCAAACGGTTTTTTTGAAAACAATTTTAAATCGTAGATTACGATTATTTTTTTAAGTGTCTGGAGTTTGAAGTATAAAAACCTACAATAAGATCGACAACATAACAGGTCATTGTCGCTTTTTAATTCCCCGTAATGAATTCAACTTTTAAATTTTCGTTTAAGTGTCCGATTTGAACCGACATCCATAACATCCAAGGCTCATTACCTTAACTTTTTCTGCGTACTTCTTTTTTATTTGACGATATATTATTATTATATTACCTTTTTCGTTGCGAAATTCCAAAATGTATATAACTATGTATATATTACAATGAGAAGAGACAATCGACCAACAAAACTTTATCAGCACACACGCATGTCAGATTAGACATTTCAAAATACAAAACTACTCTATGGGCGTGGTATTTATAATCGTTTAAAGTAAAAAATACTTCCCGTTCGCGAATAAAATGAACGATTGTACGCAACGCACACGCATCGTTCGTAAGCCGTACTGTAGAAATATATCGATTTTGACCGCAAAACAACATTTTATTTTGTTTTTTTACTCAGCTGATAGCGTACATTTACATCGATTTGTATTATGTAGGTTAAAACGGTGTTTATTATCTTTTGTTTTTTATAGGAAGCCAAATAAAAATATAACGAATTTCGAACGTTTATTATTTTTGAACTCGTTTTCAATTTGTCAATTTATTATTCTAATGTCATTTACGTCCCGCGTAATTTTCATTTTTTAAACATTCGATATTATACCGCGTGTCCAGATAAACCAACTAGAATTGTTTAATTCGTCGCGAACAATTTCGTAAATTTATATATGGGTTTTGATTTCAGCTTTGATCTCTCTCTCTCTATACACGCCTTACGGGTGGTGTTAAATTTTGGTTAATTTCCACAATATTGTCGTTGGTCGTCCGATCTATAATATAACGTATTAATGTATCAAATACTATGTAAAATAAATTAGCGCGCCAATCATTTTAGATATTTAATATGCGGTTTTAACACTCGTTAAACACTTATGATTATAAATATAGAAGTTGTAATGATTTCAATGTATTTTTTAAAAAGTAAGAAGTATATCCTGAGTATTTGTCGTGTAATATATTAATTGATTTTTCCAACCTTTTCAAAATGTATCGTGTATAATTTATACGCGCTGATTATAAATGTTAAACAGTCTTGTAAAGTATTCGAATACAAGTATTTAAATACATTTTTACGTTCTATATACTTTCAAAATATAATATATATTCCAATACGTATTCCACTTACATTTTAGTATTTAAATTATATTATATTTAATTTAATTTAATTATATTCAATTATATTTATTCACAAACAGTTTTCGTAAAATATAACCGAAAAAAACGAAGAAGATGTACGTTTACACAATTATAATTTATACAAGAATTTATATTAGAAACTGGTCAAGAAATTATATTGATAGTCCGTTGTTCTTGTTATCGTTATATAACGGCTATAGCTTAAGTATAAGACGCACTTTCGGTTTTATAATGAATTTCTTTTTTTTATCGAGTTTGTATATAATATATACATATATATTTTTAATGTTAAAACTTTACCGTTATGTTATTCGGGCATAAAATTTCAAATAAATCCAATACAGAAAAATTAAATTTTGATACGTTGAAAAAATGTGAAAAATCCGTATACTTTTTGAATAATTTTTGTCTTTTTATATTATTCAAATACATATTCTTAATACATTTTTGGAAGACACCTTTTACGTAATAGGACTAATAAAAGTTAAAAAAAATCCGTACGTTTTTTTCATAATTGACATTGTCCAAGAGATTAATGCGTTATTATTACAATATTTTCCTGGCGGTGGGCAATTTTAAAATTTGGTTTTTAAATAGATTACGTTGGTAATGTCAATTTCACTTGTAACATATAATTACGTCGGATCAGGAAGCTTTTTATGGACTTTATTTGAACAACTTCAGACTTTATTTACTACACTAATACGTTTCAATACAAAAATATGTACCTGTAATTTTGCTTTAACCTTTTAACATCATCTCATGAGTGAGTAATATTGACATTACTACCTTACAATGTAATAACTACCTTAACTACTTTCTTATTCGGAAGGAATATAAGATTTTAATTGATGTAAATAGCGATATATTAATATAAAGTTTTATTAAATAAAATCTAATTGCGTCCACATAAAAATATTTAATTTTCCACATTTCATACGGAATAAAATTATTGAAATAAAGTTTGTATAAACACATTTTTGAGAACTTTTCTGAACACTTCTTTCCTACGTTTATTGGAGTACATATTCCGAACACTTTTCGAAAGCGTTCTGTACAAAATATTAGCGTCTATAAACAGCACTATGCACAAACGTATTTATTAATTTAATTAATTCATAAAGAAACCAAAATCATTTTGTAAATATAATTTTTAGATAAATTTTGGACTACAGAGCATTTAATTGGATCACATGATGAATCGTTAAACTGTTTTTTAAGATTATTTAAATTATAATATAATTATAACGATATGGACGTTTTCAAAAATTCCCAAAAAATCGTGAAAAATAAACGACTAATATCGAATTAAAATTTCCAACGTAAGAATTTTCAAACGTTTCTAACGAATATATATAATGGCCGTTTTAGATTTAAAATGAAATTTAAACGTTTTTACGCTCAATTGTAATCAAATAAATAATACAATAATTGTAAGGTAGGATCCTAGTAATTATTTAGAAACAAAAATTCTTTAAAATTTTGGAATAGAACGAAAAAGATCGCTTTGTCGGATCTCCGCAAGACATTCTGTACATACGTAAATGATAATTATTTTATTCTCGCATCGATGCAATGTTTCGGCGTGTGTGTGTGTGTGTGTGTGTGTAATTGTATGGAAATACACTCATACACGTTCACGTTTTACGTTGTGTACTCGTGAATTATTACGAGTATAGTGTATAGCGCTGACGTGTATAGTCGCCAAAATGCGAATGTACAATGACATGTCTACATTTTTTTCGTATTATGGTGCGCGCGCCACGGCGGAACTGCATGGCGTCAGGTGGATCGGGGAAAGGGGAACGACGAGTCGACGACCATTACCTACCACAACAGCATACCTGCTTTTATAATACTATAGTACATACGACGTGTCGACGTAGGTACATAATAATAATAATAATAATAATAATAACTTTTATTATTATTATTATTATTATTCTTATTAAAACCACTATCGCGTAATTACTGAACCCCCTTAGACTCGCGCTATATACGTGTATATATATATATAAATTTTTTATACACGTCACAACAGCAACGCCGACAGTATTGTAATGAATAAACAACGAAATAAATAATAATATTGACGCACAGTGGTACGTAATTTAATCGTCTCTACTACGTATACCTGTTGAGTATTTAATACTTTTTTCTTCGTAGTAGTGTTTGAAAAACACGAATATTATAAACATTTTCGTAATAAAACCCTATTTGGAATTTGTTCTTTTTTTTATTACTCGACCGTTTTGAATATGATAAACGGTATTAGAGATTTTACGTAACAAATACGTGTGTGTGTGTGTGACGAGTGATTTTACGCGCGTACGTGTATACGTATACCAATGCGAAATGTAATTTATTGGTCGGACGAAAGAAATGATGGAGAGTATATCGGATTCCCGCCGAAAACGCGAAAAAAACCAAACCGCGTTACAAACTCCTCTTGTTTGCGTTCCCTCTGTCGCCGCAGACCGGACGATTCGGTTTAATATTTTTATTTTCATTTAACGACACACTATATGTATATCGCCGCGTATTACATATTTTCGTACGATGTCCAAATGGATGCCGCTCAACCGGTTATCGGGCCCATCGAGACGTACACAACCGGCGGAAGAAATTTGGCAACGGTGCAAAAAGGAATAGAAAAATCCCGGAGTTGTACTCGCACACACACACACACGCACACACACACAATAACACAAATACAAACACACACATACACACAATAACACAAATACAAACACGCACGTGCACTTACGCGCACGATCCGTCCGCCAAACGTTTTGCGCGGACCACGACAATTACGTATACGGCCGTGCGCGTCGGTCGCGCTCGCTCGTTATTTTAGGAATAACTAGAGCTATATAACATATTAACGTATAATAATATATTATTATATTGTGTGTACTACGTCGCGTGTGTATAGCATACCGGGTGTACACTTAAACGTTATGTGTCGTGCGGCAACGAAAACTGTGCTCGAAAAACGACATTTGAAACTTCGAACGTACTACAATTATAATAATAACATCATTGGCGAGCAACGTTCGATAAGTCCAAAAAGTCCAAATCATTTTAAAAGCGAGGCGGCTTCTGGATCAAATTCACCCGTAAGCGTTTTTTCCATATTCTTTGGATTATTTAGAACGAAAAAAAAACACCTATAAAAATCTCACTTTCGATACGTTTTACTGGCCAGGTATCCTGTTATGAAACTTTGTACTTCGAAAATGTCAACATTTTTTTTTCTTGGACACTCCTCGTATTTACTCATTATTAAAACTATACATACAAACGGTACAATAACATTTATCATTTTACGGCGAACGAACACGTTTTGAGAATTTCTTCGCGATTCAAATTTGACGCTATTTTAGCTTCGTTCACTATACTTAGTCAAGTTGAAATTCTTCTCTAGAACATTTTATTCGTTGATTTATTGGTGATTATCTCAAGCAGAAATCGTTGAAAGCGTTGCGGTGAGCCTAATTCTCATAGTTACGCAAATGTTTTGGGTATATTTCTTGTCAATCATTTCCTACAATTTATTAAACGAGCGGCTTTTGTTTAGCATCCTTAAAAGAATCTAGTATCATCGACGTTGTTGGCTTTTGTTATAATTCTATACATATTTTTCGTGTTAATATAAACTCGATATAATTAAATGGCGTTTGTCGACGATAATGTTGTTAGACACGTAGAAGCAAATATTGTCAAAACGAAAATTCGATATTTAATCTAATCGCAATGTTTATAAACGTTTTCTTTTTTGTGGCTCCTAAATGCGCGAAGCCGTCGACGGTCGTCCAACGCTACCCACGCATCACACAATAACTAAAAATGAACTTCATTCATTATACTCGGTAATTAATATAAACTTAATTTCGACGTTATTCAGTTTCCCTCGTATTAACATCAACTTTCCGTATTTTTGTTTTCGTTTGAACCGATTAATTAAATTTCGAATTTTCGTTGTCGGCGATTTACTTGTCGCCATATTTTATTTCAACATATTCGAAACAAACGCGTAGAAACAAATAACTTCAGATTTCGTACGACTTTTCAAATAAAACTTATTTGTTCGTATACATTAACGATTTATAATTTTATAAAAGAACGGCCGATTAAAAAATTAATGGCGTTTTTGTGAACTTAGTTTTTAACTTGGCCGATATATTTGAAATTTTTATTAACTCGAGTAAAACGTTTTGGTCGACTAAATTTAAATAAGTTAAAAAATTATCAACTCACCCACGCGTGTTCGAATATTTTTCAAAAAAAAGAAAACAAAAATAACGTTTATGTTTCGAAAATGTATTAATAAAAAGCGTTAATGGTCGTAATTATTCTATTATAGAGTGAACAAATTTAACAAAATGACTACGCCAGTTTTCGACGTATATTTAAAGGCGGCGGCGGTGCGTTTGAAAATACGTGTTTTCGCGTAATAATCCTTTCGCTTTTATTCGTTCACGATACGTCGATACGCACGATAGATCGTGTCGATCAATGGAGAATACATTTAAATAAATACGCTACACGTTCGACGGAATTCGGATTTAAAAAATTCGTCTACGAAACCGGTGTACGTGTTTTAACGATCGCGTTTGTTGTAAAAACTAATCGTTTTCACTTTTCTCGATGACTTCTACTCGTCGACTACGAGTTCATTAATCCTATATACTCCAGCAGTCGGGTTATATATATATATATATATATATATGTATACTTGTATGCGCACAAGTACGTTCGTAGTTTAACAACCCTCTCGCCTTCACCGCATTCGTTATAGATTACGAAAATAAATTATTTAATTTCTGACTCGGCCAGAGCTTATCTTTTTAATACGTAAGTATACGAATTTTTTTTTTTTTTGTGGAACCATAACTGGTTTCACGGAACACTGACCTTGACCCCTCACTCCCGTCACCTTGCCAACGACGGTATGTATAGGTAACTGATCGTTCTCGGAATTGGTCGGTTGGCAGCGGCGCGACCCTTTTAGCGCGCGAGTACGATATTCGTTTTCTGTCTCTCGCGGAGATTCGCGCGCACACGTTTCCTAGGTGGAGAGGAAGGGAAAAAAGAACGTTTATCGAAAAACCGGTTTAAAAAAAAAAATTTTTGTTCGCGACGAACGGTCCCCACGACGACGACGACGACGACAGCGGCGGCGGCGGAAGACGGAAAATAACGAAAAGCAAAAAAAGGAAAAACGCTACGTACGGGCGAAAAACCGCTCCCTCTGACGATTCCGCATGACGGCCGCCCATCAGCCTCTTTTACCGGCGTGGTCGATCGACCCCGGCGTGCATCGGTCGTACACCGACGTTTCGTATACCGTACACACGTTATAATATTACGCCCGCGAGAACGGAGCCACTGCCGCCGCATTATTTCCCCGAAGGTCACGTCTCGCGTGTATCGTTATTATTAAGCGCGCGTGTACGTTTCGCTCCCGTCCGTTTGTATTATTATTATTATATTATTGTTCGCGTATAGGATATAGTAATAATAATAATAATAATAATAATAATATCAACCGTAGGCTGTCCGGTGCGGTGTAGTGCAGTTGGTTGGTACCGACGAGGTGGCGGAGTGGTTGGCGGCGGCGACGACGACGTTATAAAGTGCATAATGAATGCGTTTGGGTATTGTTAAATCGCGGCGGACGACCTCTACGGGCCGTGTGACGGACGCGAGACGATCGTGCGGGGGCGCGGCGCGGACGGGCGACGGGCCGAAAACAAATTGTGTCCCGGGGACGGTGGGGTTACGCGTCGGTAAAGGTGGTCCTTTACGGGTGTGTGAGAGGAAAGTAGGGGAACGTCGTCGTCCGATTATTATGGTTACCGTACTACCGGGGATCGCGTGTGATTCGATACGATCGAACGATATATATATATACGTACGTATTTTATGTTTTTATATATATATTTCGTTTGCGCCAGTCCGTCAACCGGCCGCGCGCGATACGTCATATATATATATATATATGCATTTTCTTCGCACACGCGCACACGAAAACGGACGGACGTATCGCGCAAGGTTTTTCGCTAGCGCGTTCGTCTGCCAAAATCAATGCCAGTCCTTGCCGCACGCGCGTACACACACACACACACACACACACACACACACACACACACACACACACACACACACACACACACACACACAGGGGCACAAACGCTCGCACGCACGCGCCATTGCAATCGAGACACGACCTTCGACAACATTGATATCGCGTCTCCCGTGTGCATCGTTTGTACACACACACATACACAGTTATTACGCGCGTGCATACACCGGCGGTACAATTACCGTGACTCTGACGAATATCATAATATATATATATATTGTATTCTCATTACGCGCAATTTAAATAGTTTAAGCGCTCAGTGTCGTCGTCATTTGGCCCCGCGTCGTTTTTAAAAGTCGTCCGCTCGCCGAACTTATCGTGTCCGTACGGTATCGTCGTCTTTCTCATTTTTCCCGAAATGAACAACCTAACCGTCGATCGTTTTGGTCCTTACTCCATTTGTCCGGAACGAAACGAAAATGATCGATATCCCCGAAAACCGTCGAAATTCCGCGACGACGGCGTTTTTCGAAACGGTAGTTGGGTTCGTTCGATCGGATCGCGTCCGGTCGCTCAACGCTATCGACTGCAGAACGGGATTCTCGTCGGGCCGTCAATTTTTAGAAATATAATCCATCGGATTAATCGGACGACGAGGGATTTTCCAAACTCGATCTATCGAAGTCCAACACCATTTTCGATTAGGCAAAATAAAAAACGACACCAACTTATTGGCCGCGCGAATATAGAATTTCGAAATTAAAGTTCCATACCCGAACTGCGGTCGTTTAATATCCGATATTCGTCCCTCGTTATTTTTTGATTTGTAAAATTGGCTAACGATATAATTCTATGGTCCTTTAACGAGTTTTAATCTTTCTTAAGACTCGGAAAATGAACTTTCGTCGAAATGCTTTTAGTGTCGCGATTGCGGTCCGTACGACCGATGCCCTAATTACTACGCCACTGGCGTAGATTGTTAGTTCCGCTAATAATTTTAGGTCGGATTCTCGGGTACTTCGTTATATCTAAATTTCGGGGAAGATTTTTCCCGGTAATGTTTAAATTTATTATCTGAATTCGGGTCCAGAAATAATACAAAACTGATTTTAATTAAACTATACTATACGGGAAAATGTTCAAAAAAAAAACGACTCTAAATTATGGCGCCGGTAAATAACAGATTAATTAGTAACATTGCAATTAACGTGTACGATGGAACATAGGAATTTCACGAGTCGATTTCATATAATATCCTCGTTTCGCGCTTAATTTCCCTGTTTTACCCGACATTTAAACACTTAGGAAAACATTCTCTATCGATTTTCAATATGTGTTCTCGATGTCGTTAAAATAATATTATACGATAAATCTATCGTTAAATGTTCGGGCTTTTGACAGTAAAACCGAAAACGTTTTAACGTACAAAATCGGAGAATTATCGACATTTTCGAAATACTGTATTTAGACAAATATTGACTGAAAAACGAATTTTCCTTCTTGTATATAACGAAAGTAAACGACTGGTGACCGTTTCGAAGGTTTTAGATGTATAGTTTCTGGAACATAAAACGAAAAACTGAATTCCGTTTAGCGACAAATTGTATGCGATACAGCGACGGTTCAAAATATTTGCGATTATTTCGGTAGTTTTCCCGCCCTCTTATGAAAAACTACCGACAATATCGAAAAGCGTGCCGAATCAAGTACCATTTAGTGCCCGAGGGTAGTTGTATACGACATTGTCATAGCGTCGAATCGACTTTAACCGTTTCAATACAAAATGTACACAATACGCTCCATGCAGGGGCACGTGCTTCAAAAGGGTGAGTAAGGTATCATATATCCCCACCAACGACGATGCGATTTCTCTGATCGTGTATATCTCTCGATTAAGAGTGCATACTTTTACGAATCTTCACCCAGCAAACTTGAATCGACGCAATTCACCAGATTTATAGATTCGGAAAAAATTTCCACGAGACCTAAACGACGTTTCGCTTTTACTAAAAAATCGAATTTTATTTCCCCGTTGGCCGTCCATTTGGGCCAACTAAGCACGCCACCGCTTAAAGAGGACCACGTTGAAACGTCAACGTATTACTCTTTCCGGAATTATTAATTCGATCGCGTTACACTGGTCATAATTAGTTAAAAATTCGACGTCATCAGGAAGATAGTCAGTTGGGGGAGCGCCTATGAAACCTCCGGTCACGGGCGCTCTTCCGAGAATATCCGTAATATACGTGTTCCGATTATGCCAATGCCTGCGAACGAATAGATTTGTTCGTGTTACTAAGTGTACTGCAATAAACGTAGTCCGGCGCTTTCTTTATTTTATAAACACGCCGACGGATACAACCACGCGTTTTGAAATATTCATTTTTTATTAAGTATATATGTCCGATACTCCCATCAACGTGCAACGGATCCAAGTCGAAAGTATTTTTAACAAATTCGAACGTATAATCATTTCGGAGGAGAGGAAAATACGAAAAGTAAAAAGAATAAAAACCGACGACTCGACGCATACTTGGCGTAGCTGAAACCGTTGTTATTGGAGTTATCGATGCTGTCTGACGCCCGTAACTTAGCCCATCGTGTACCTGCAATTATATGAGTGAAAAATGCGAATTTCATTCGCGACGTGTGTCCCGGTGAAACTTACGGACTTTGCTGGATCGCAGTCATTCAATAAACATATCAATATTTGGCAACCGAGTCCCCCATATCACCATCCACCTATTGGGCGACGATTAATTCATAAAACGTCCTGAAATTTCGTCACGTTACGTCGTTTAAATTAACGATTACACGTTTATCCGATTTAGATTGTTCGTTTAATTTGTGTTTTTAATAAAATATATTATTTTACGTCCTCGTTTAATTTTACGCGATATAAATAAATATACCCCGGTTTTGCGAGCGACGCGTTCTTAAAACTATTTTGGGTTTCTCGTGCGAGTATTCGTAATATATTTTTTATAAACTTTATATTATATTCGACAAGGTCAGCGTTAGTGATAGATATGACTCAAAGAATCATGACGTCTAAAAAAGCAAAAATCTCGAAGTAAAAATAATTATCAGTATCATTCGTTAAAAAAAACGTACGAAAATATGTAAAAAAACGTTTTTTTCCGGATATATAATAATAGACAATTTTTGTTTCAAAACTCTTCTATTTTTACTTAAATAAACTATACGGTCTCTCCTATAATCGATTTTGTGCCTAAATACAATATAGAGAACGCTACAATTTTTATACTAGTAAGTTACTTATACGATTTTTTTCAAAGTCTCGGATTTCCAATTGACGATGTCTAATTATAAGACATCGCTCAAATGAACGCTTCAAATTTTAAGTAGAATCGAAAGCGATTTTTCCGTTAATATAACATATAAATCCGATCGTTATTTTATCAAAATGTACTTATATTAGAAATAATGTAACGTTCACCCCTGAGCTTTTTATTCCTTTTCTGCGCCACTGCGTTTTTTTAAATTAACTTTAAATAGACGCACACGCGCTTACCTATATACACAGCGGTTTCTTGTTACTACACGCGGTTATATGCACATAATTAACAACGAGGTAGGGAACCTACACGTGTTACAAAACTGCCGCGTGAAATACCGATACGTAACCATATTCTCAGACGTTTAATAACAATTAATAATTACAAACGATATTATATCATAACGAAATCCTAATAATAGCACGTCCAATTGATTATTGCAATATAAGTAGCGCGAATTATATTTTATATAGTTTCGTGATGGAATTACGAAAGTGAACAATTATTTAGTTTACGTACACACATATATATAATGATCCTCTTTTTCTATCCGAATGACACGCACTTGTAAAAAGTGTAGAAATTTTAAATCGGATTTTCGAATAAAAATATATCGATTTTATGAATCGGATGCCGCGACAATTTACAACGAATGGGTATGTCTGTGTATTGCCTATAAAGTTGCTTTTTTATACGTAAAAATCATGAGTATAAATAAACGCGAACTTTATCGGACACTCGAGAAATTACAATTGTATTTTATTATTTGTACCCGTTTACCTACTTGGTTTTGAACGAAAACAAAATACGACGTTATGCTGGTCGTTTCGCGCATAAATTGCGTTATAAAAATGTATATTTTTATTGTAGTTCTCTTGTATTATAATAGCGGCGGGTTTATACTCGTTCTCCAGTTTATTATCATATATAGTGACCACGAGGTTCGTTGTTTTATAATTTATGTTAATTTCACGCTTTATGCTTATTCAGTAAACCCGATGTGATATCTCTGCTTATCGTTATTATCGTAATTATCGTATTTATTGTTTCCCATAACCATCGTTGATTTATAATTATTAAGTATACGAATTAATTCTCGGATAATAGAATTTTGTGTCGACGAATTTCGCTGCACAAAGGTATTGCGATTATATTGATATTACGCCATGTCGTATCTCCAATATTTTATTCAAAGCGCAATATTGAAAAGCAAAAAAAAAATAGTCCCACACCGCGTTTCCTTTACCGTGCGGGGTTCACCTCGTAAGGTTAAAATTACAATAAAGACTTACTACAAAATTGAAAGGGGAAAATTTCGTCTATACATATACGTGTATGTTTATTTATATATATATTCTAGTTTGTAATTTTCCAATTGTATAGAATAAAATAGTATGCTAAACAAACGCTTTAACTAACGTACTTGATTGGTTTCAATATGCACCGTGTAGGAATTTTACATTGTAGGTTTAATCGTTATAATTTTCCAATTTAGCTGAAGACGAATATTTTTATCGAAGTCCCAAATACGTTATTATATCCGTTATAAAATATAACCAATAACTCTATTAATATTTCACGTCGAATGAGATATACAACATTAACGAGCTACTATGTTCGAAGCTAAGTCAAAATTAACTTCACTCTTTAATTGTCGACGAATTTCTCTCGGTTTTATACGAATTTAAGTATTTTATTATTTGGATTAATAAGTTGAACGTCGAATTTTCGTTGCCAGTGATACAATTGTCAACGTATTTTACATGAAATCACTCCAGACGACCATAATTAACGCCTAAATCTATCTAAAATCTAAAACTAATCAAACAAACGATTAATAAAAAACCGAACATAGGTCAATAGTACGTTGTTAACTAAAATTATAACATGACCGATATATCTGGCGTTTTAATTAATTTCGGTTTATAACTCGATTAAAAAAATTAGCGAACTTAATTTTTGTAAATTTATAAAAGTTATTAATATTGTTGTACAGCCTGGAAAATTTACGGACACTATTCGTATATTATATCGAGGGATAAACAATTTTTGTCAATTTTTATTTTTTTTTGTAATAAAAACGAGATTTGACTTTTTTTTAAATGGGAATAATATATATTCCCCTTTAAACATTCAACTATATATAGTTACGGGAAATGACGTTCGTTAACTATAAAAAGTTTTTACTGCAGCGAGCGATGTTATTAATTTAACCGAGGCATGATACCGAATTAAAATGTTTCGTCGAATTTTAAGTACCGGTTTTTAATAGTTATTATTTCGATTTCTCATCGGGATTATTTAATTCCTTTTTTCGGTTTTGATTTTGATTTCTTTATGCTTTCGATATTTCGTTCCAATTTCCCGTATAGATCTCGATTTTATTCGTGTCGATTTCTTTCGTTGACTTCTTTGCTAATTTTTTATCGATTAGAAACAACCGACGGAATCTTAAGCGTTTTATTTTGGTACTACAAGTAATACGCGAATTATATTGTTCACCATATTATACGTTATCTTATCTCCGATTCGTGGAAATATTGTAAGCGCAATAATGTTTCTTCGTTAATGAAACCTGGATAATTGAAACGCGAAACGACGTTAATTTGACGTTGCTCGGTCGTAAACAATTTATAAAAAATTTGAATGTACGTTTCGACTATCGACAATCGGAAAACTGAAACATAATAAAATAATTACTATGGAAGGCGAATCGTCATGCGCACGAATCACGCCTATATCATAGAGTCGACGGAATATTCGCGTAAAATGGTCTAACAAAGGCGTGTAAAAGTTACAAATGGACGGGAATCGTTTTTCGTTCTTTTTTTATTGGAAAAACCGCCGTAAATTACAAGAAAAAATATCCGAAAATTCGGGAACCGCGACTAAACTTCGTTTTCATCGTAATAAAACAAATAGGACCCTGATTCGATATGCACACGTTCGGTCGGGCCGGTTAAAGTTGTTTACATAGCGCGCGCATTCTCTCGGAGCGTTGGCGCGCGATTATTGCATTCCGAAAAATCCGTTTTGAATATATTTTAAGCGTTTTTTTTCCCGTATAATACGCGATCGAATATAATATATATATACCTCCTGTATATAATAATAGGTAGTTGTCTCCAGACGCACGCCTATTGTCGTCGTCGTCGTCGTCGTTACATTATATTTTGTAACCCGAAAACACATTGAACTCTATCTCAAAACGGATCGCGGGCAGAATTCGAGAATATAATCTCGCGTACAGCTGTGAATATAATATGTAATATATCGTACGCATTATTCGAGTTCCGTTTGTCCGGGCGTTGACTTTTTATGATGTACGCGATAGTACCACATATACGCGCGGCGATTGTTGCCAAATTTTTCGTCCCGAAAATCGTATATAATAAAACGTATATATCTTTTGATGTCTTATTTTTAGCAATCGAGCTGCTAAAACCGTATCATTAATAACAGCTAGTGCTACTACTACTACGGCTGCTGCTGCTGTTGCGGTGGCTGCTGCTGCTGCTGCTTCTACACGATTGTACACTGTACAGTCAGATGGTGAAATTTGACAAAATCTTTGGACTGTGGACATCCAGTTCACGAAACGGACGAATTTACCATTTGCGTTTTACTTTACCGAATGACCGAATTCGTTACGGTGATCGTTTTTTAGGATGCGGTTAGATTTTGTCCGTATCGCGTCATTTATTACATTACGACGGACGCGTACTTCAATGAAACATAACGTACACCATCGCTATAGATCGATTACTTAAATACGTTTAAAGCCGTTGTAGAAATCGTTTTAATATTTTAACGCGTCGCTTACATAATTTTTATAACAATCTTTCGGCGCAGTCGTCGATTTTCGAATCAATTTTGGTTTTGTTTTCCTATTGAAAATTACGTGAAATTATCACGAGACCTCAGTAAGATTTCAACATAATTCTAAATGTTTCTAATTCTAAAATTACTTTAACAATAATGTAACTATATATATTTCCAATATTTAAGGTTGGGCAAGCATATTTTTATTCGGAACTAGAGATAATTAATTTGAGAAAATAATTTTAAAATTATAAGTTTATTTTACAAATTGAGACGAAATGTAACTTATATACCGCAGTTAATGTATCAGTTGAAAAGTTTGTACGAAAATGATCTATCTATAAAGTATATTTTACCGTGCCTCGTTATCTATCGTATTATCGAGACCTCAATATAATACACTCATTTTTTTATCGCAATAAAAAGATATAGAATACATACGAAAACGTTCGAAAAAATTGATCACTAATGACGCGTTAAATATTACTTAGCTATTTTAAGTAACTTCGTAATACGAATTCGTCCGTTTCACGAACCGAATGTTATCAACGTTCCGTTATTTCGTTAAATTTCATAATCCGAACCCTCACTCAGTTCATGAAATAAACGGTTTCGTTAAGCGAACGTGACGTATATTACGGATGTCAATACGTAAACGTTCGTATCGCTATTGTACGTGGTCGTCGGAATTTTGTTTCTCTTTTGTTGTGTTTTAATTTCGCGTTAGTTGGCGCGTGTATTACGTCATTAGCACTTGTTCCGCGCAACTGTTAAGTAACCACGAAAACTGCCCGAAGAAGCGACGTATAGTGTAAAACAATGCTATGATGTTAGCTGCACCATTGTTAATTTGTATTAATGTGGGTACATTTTTACGTAGTGATTTTGAATTTAACGCGTTAACTAAAGTCAAGGTAATTGCCGTTAAGCAACTGTTAACGGGTCGGTTTCTTTATTGTTAAAACAATATACAACGTATCAACTTTGAAATGACCGCGTAAAAATGTATCGATATCGAGTGAAATGTACAATGTGTACACGTAACATCGTCATAGACGCGTAATGTGTCGTTAACGGACTAACCACTTACTGGTCCGTGCGGGGAATGTGTTTTCTGCGATTATTTTCGTATTTATTCTCGGTATCCATCGTAAACCGCCAAAGAGAAACCTCCGTCTAATGTCGTTTTATTTCAATATTGAACGTCCGACCGAATGTGGGCGGTTTATTTTCTTTTACGAACGACGCGCTACCGTTATACTATTTTACGAACGTTCGCGCAAAGGAGTACGGAACACTAGAATTCGAACAGGTTAAATGCGGCGTCCCTTTACACGGTACGTTTAACGGTTACGTCGAATTATTTATTCGACAAAATTACGTACCTGTTACGTGTTCGATAATAACAACGTATGGACGAAAATTGCGAGATACATTTTAATAACGGAAATATCGTTTCGAAATAATACGCGAAACTAGAGTTTTCAATCGCGGCACGAATATTATTTAGAACCGTTGTTTGAATTAAATTTAGCTTAATCGATAATAATATATTTATTACGCATATCTACGGTGTTTTTAAATATTTCACGTGAAACCAAAGGATAGCGAGGAAAATGTTTCTATTTTTTACACTATCCCCCAACACAATGATAATTCCTTAAAATATTAACATAAATCGGCTAGCTAGAAATTTGCTACCTATCTAAGAACAATATAAACCCATCTGAGTAAAGGACGCTTAGTTGATGTTTATATACAACGTAAATTTCAAACGTGCGTTTTTATATCGATCGTTTATAATAATAATAACAACAACAACAACCGTATATGTGCGCCACAATAAGGAACTATATTATTTTCAAAGTAATCAACGATAAGTAAACGTCCGTATGCCGATCATTTTGGGACGATTTTATAATAGACGGATGATAATTTAATTCCTTCGACTACGGAATAATTCGAATATTCTTTATTGTATTAATTGTTTTGCGTAAATTATTATTTATTTTACACGTCATCGATTTTAACTATATGCGTCTTACACTCTCGTGTGAATGTATTATCACTTTTAGATTTTTTTAATAACATAATGTGTGTACATATATTTCGTTTTATTTTGCTTATTATAATAATCATAATAATATATGTATAGTGTTTGTGTACATGGAATACTTGTTGTTTATGTTTATTATTACTATAATAAAAATGACCCTAAGTTGGCCTTCCATTGGGAAAACCACTGCATCAAGTAGACGTGACGTATAATATTATATAAAATATCATTTAGTCACGGAATACAATTTAATCTAGTTGTTATTATTGTTATTATACAGAGTTAAAATTTAAAATGTGTTATTGAAAACCGCGAAAACTTAGATTTTTTATTTATGTTTTGTCGGTTTGATGAGCACTGTAAACACAAACACAAAAAAAAACACACACACACACATACATACATACATACATATATATGTATGTATGCGCGCGAGGTGGTGCTATTAAAAATAGCAGTATTTGACGATTAGAGCCCGAGACTCGATTAAGTTTATCACGATGAAGTCGTTATCAACTACCAAAGGTGTTAGCATTAAGTGGTATAAAATTTAACAGTTTTGGTCTTCTAGTTTAGTGTTTACGCGGTGTTTGAATTGATTGTTATAATACGATATTACCGGAATCAGGTGGAACCGATTAACGCATTAATTTAACGTTTCCCCTTGAATTGAAAAAAATCTCCGACGGAATGTTTTAAATTGTTGACTGAAGTGTGTGGAGAACACACTGTGCCACGTGCCCGAGTTTTTGAGTGACGTAACGATTTTAGTAAGAGGCAAGAAGAAATGGAAAATGACGAACATCCTAGCACATCGAAAATCGACGAAGACGTAAACGTGTCGATTTTAAAAGCTTAATAATGATAGTACGGGTACCTGAGGGTCAAACAGTAAATCAAAAATGTTATACCGATATACTGATTAAGCTTAGGGAATGAGTGAGGAAGGAGGGCACCATGTTTGTAGAAAACGTCGCGTGGATTCTGTTCCAAGACAAGGCACTAGGTTGTCACAACACTATCTCCGTAGTAAACAATTCTTAGCTAATAAACGCGAAACCCCAAGCCCTTCGAATATTCGCCACATTTAGCTCCCTGTGACTTTTATCGATTCTCAAACGTGAAAACTGCATTAAATACATCTCGTTTTAGCGCGTCGGAATATGTAAACGTTAAATAGCGCAATTCCGGTAACATCGTACTATAACGTCTAATACAAACACCACGTGAACTCAAATCGAATGATCGAAACAGTTCAATTTTATACCACTTAATGCAAACGCTTTTGTAGTTGATAACGACTTCGTCAAAATAAACGTTATATAATTTCAATTGACGAATAATCCCGTTTTCAAATAGCCACACCTTGTAAATATGTGTACTAACGCCCGGCCATAGTTTTTATTTTCGTTATTATTATTATTATTATTATTATTTGTGTTTTAACGAAACGCCCGGAAACGAGTTTTTTTCATATTTCTTATAGCACGCACACGGACTCTCCTTCGCTGTATACGTTATTCGGACATTGTTTGCTTACAAAACAGGTTCACCGCGGTATTCTATTTTTCCCTACCACCCTTTGTCATAAAATTTGATTTAATGGGTTTCTACGATAACGCCGCAATAGTTAAATTCAATTATATATCTGTAAAACGTTAATGTAAATTTATAAACGATTGTTGTCCGCATATAAAACAAAAATCAAACAAAACCCCGTCTTAAATAATTAAACGATACTCCAAGGTTTCTGGATATTATTTAAATATAGCTAATTATTTTACATATGTGTAAACATATTATATTAATTATATATATATATATATATATATATATATTTCAATGTGTATAATGGCGTATGCAACAAAACTATAATTTATACGAATTATTTTCTGTATATCGCACGTAAAATACATATTTTTGTATTTTTGTATTTTATTTATTGCGCGGTAAAAAATTTCGGTGCGTAAAAAATAAATTATTTTTTAAATAATACGCGTATATTTATAAAATTATAACAATATATATTTTAATATTTATCAATACGATATACGCGTGCAATATTATGTACTTACATATTATCGTTGTTGTTACAAGATTAATAGTTCTGTTTTAATATTCCGATACATATATACCAAATATATTTTAATCGCATCACGGAAACGCACCATTTATTCGTCGTTCGAATAAAACTCATAATCAAGGCCAGGCGCATTAACTAATTTTTTTAAGTGGTAAAATTTATATTAATGTATATAAGTTAATTAACAATATAAGTTGAATAACTTGGAAAATTACGTAATATATAATAACAATTGTATATATACATATTATATTTTAGAATATTATATTTAAAGCTAGGATTTTTTTAATAATTTAAAAGTAAAATTAAAACATTTGTATTAACTTTACAGATTGTTTTTTGGTTATATTTTAACTTAATTTGGATTTCCGTAACGTTAATCCTTCATCTTAACTTTATTCGGTAGGATCAATTTTTTTAGTTGAATTTTGAATGTTTTTGCCAAAGGCGTATTTTTGTTCACATTTTATTAAAACACATTCGTGACAATCGTATTTAATGCCTTGGATGAGTTGCCGCAAACAACTTCATATTCCATATAAATCGTTTAAAAATGTATTCGTATGTATACAAATAAATAACTTTTATTAATTCGATATTATTTCGGTACTTTTAACATCACTGATACGTTTCGATTGTTAATTACCTCTTACCTTTGAACTCGGTTATACAAATTCGACGATTTAAAAGTCATCGATTCTCCTAGCCATGATTATGTCTATGGTACTAAATATTATATAAACAATATTATGGTATTCGGTGTTACATAAGGTAATTTGTCTGAATTTATATATCTATATAAAAGTAACTCGAAATATTAAAAAAGTAACTTCGTTAAAATTAAAAGTTTAACTTAATTTTGACTTTTAACTTGTTAATGTCCAACCTTATTTATTACTTATATATAAATAAAGGGCACAAAGATAACGATACGAACTGCGACTTATGGTGAATTTGTTTATACAATTTCTACGCCAATTTCTAGTGTACTATAGGTAATCGTTGGTAATTATTTGCGACAAGTACACGTTAACGTGTCATTTTAAAATGACGACAAATGAATCGAAGGATGACCACGAAAATGACGAATTCCATTTTTACAATATTTATTAACATTTCAAGTTTTCGATATACCACGCGAGTGTCGCGTGAGCGTTTGCACATAAGTACTTGGTATTCAGGAAACGCGTTAGTATTTAAACAGCGTCATTTGCAAAACGTATATTATTATATTCAGCGCCCTTGACTATGTCCGGTTCAAGGTCTTTCCACCGTTTTTTATTTCTTTTTTTTTATTTTCATTCTTCTTTCACATTTAAAAAAAAGAATATTCTTTTATTAATTAGCCAATATTCCCAACTCGGCAATCGTGTGCGCCACATCCGTCCACATATACACATAATACACATCTGTATTATTATTATTATTTTTACTGTTTTTTTTTCCTTTTTTAAATTATTGTGACATATCGAAATTTTTTTAACGGTCAATATACCACGGCGGTGACGGCCGAACTTGGGGATTTGCCGCAGCTGCAGAAACGATAATAATAATAATTATTATTTTTACGATTATCGTTGTTGTTACATTGTATAGTGGATTGACCCCGGGACGGTGCGAAATTTCGTGGTGAATCTAAGTAGTGACATTTGAATCGAACGAATTTTCATTTAAGACGCTCGTGTGTACAGAGCGAATACTTTTTTAGTTTTTTTTTCGTTCAATATGTATTAAATTTATTGACTCAGTGCTGCTGGACGGCGGTAAAAAAAATCGAACAAAAAAGAAAAAATGTATTTCGCGTAATTTTAACCACCAGAGAACACGTTCAGTCTATTTTACGTATTTTTCGGGTGATGTTACGTAGACTTTCTGTAAACAAATTGTTTATCCGTCCAAGGTTTAAATAAGAATTTCCAAAACAGCAATAGACTTTCAACAGTGTATTAGTATCAGAAATGTATACATTTAGTGGTGTTTCATTCGCGGACATTTATACGTCGTTGTGATCTGTGTCCATTTGTTTCCTATCTCAAATATAATTATGTTTTACTACATAAACTTAGCTAGACCGATATGAAACGCGTAGTTCTCGATAATAATGCGAATTAAATAACGAATTTTTTCTCGATTAGTCAAAATAGTAAGAGGTCAAATTAGGTATTTAAACTGATCAAGAATTTTGATAAAGAGATATCTAACGATTGATCAAGAAATATTTGAGGCGTTTACTTTTTCGTTAATTTAAGTTTTGCGTCACTAAATTAGAATTGTTATAACAATTATATAACCTTTTTTACACTATTCGCAGTTTTGTACGGGTACATGTATGTAAATGAAATACTAGCCTTTAAAAAATCGATAATAATCAAATAAAAAACACTATTTCTCACATTACCTTGTTACATAATAATAATATCTTATCGTAAAGAAATAATTCGTAAAAAAATAATTTAACAAAAACAAAACCAAAATTTTTTGTTTTCGGATATTGTATATGTGGTCAATATTTTTTGTCGCTCAAAACATTATTTTATACACTCCTTACAATGATTTTTGAATATTACTTTACGTTGGTGAACATTCGTAATTTCGGCATTTTCTGGGACGATCGTTAAGTATTTGTTAATGGAAAAACTAACGACAAATTCATTTTCGTACCTAGACGAATTGAATAGCGTCGATCGAAGCCAATTTAAAGTTGATATTTTCAAAATATTGTCTTAAACAAATTTGTAAAAGTATGAAGAACAACGAGAGGAAAACTATTATAGCTCATTGGGTAACAAATTTATAATGTAAATAATTAACAATTTTTCATTTTTACATTTTTGTCGTTTAAATATTAAGAAGCTTATTTATTTATCCAAGTCTGGAACGAAAATTTTACAAGGCATATAAGAACAGTAACTTAATTCCACTTTAAATAAATCCTTTCAATTTTTATACATATACATACGTGTGTGTGTGAATATAATATACAAATAAATTTAATATCGCCACTATATAATATACGTCATTCGGTATTATATATATTAGCACATACGCATTCGTCATTGTGCACATAATAGCGCCGCTGCAAGTTTAACGAACTCGCGAACCGAGATAACCTCTGCAGATAACGTGTGTCCACTTCATTATACATTTATATGTATTTATAGCGTTATTAGAATTTTTAAAAAATTTGTTTTATATACATAAAATTTTGCATCAAGCCCAAAGTCTACGTGCGTTTAAATAAACCATATCCGGCTGTTCAATTTCGTTTTGGCAATTTCAACGTCGAACGTCTACATATATATTCTGTTATAACTTTGACATTGAAAACACTCTTTCTCCCTCTCCTCGAACACCTGTAGGTAGAATTATATCGTTATTAACTATTAATATATTTTCGTATCATGATACAGCGTAATATAGTACATAGACAAGCCTATATCGCTCTAAAATGAGACTGCGTAAACGAAAAAAAAAATGAACCCACGACGACCGTTCGTAAACAACATAAGCCGATTGCCGGTGCGTTCGACATTTAAACGACATTATACGTACAAATTATATTAACTTAGTTACAATTAACGACGTATTAATACTGCGGCGAATAATAACTTTGACGACGTCAATAATCAAATTTAGTTTAAGTACACCTAGCCATCCTAGGTATATAAAACGTACACTTAAACTATGAGCACAGATCCATTTGGACTAAATTCCTATATGATAATTTTAGTTGACATAAAAATATTGAACAACGTTAAAAATATCCATAAAATATTGATCGAAACCGATTAAGATCTGTATTGACCAAAACCGAAACGAATTGTTGTCAATAAACCGAAGCGGAATTGAAACTGAAAAAATGATTAGAGGTCCTTGGGTAAAACTTCGGAGGTAGACATAATTTGTTTTGGGTTTCGATTTGTTTTCCGCCTAGGATAGGATTCACAGTAGTGAGTAATACAAATATATGGTATTATAAATAAAGCGTCGTAGTAAATAAATACGAAATATTGTAATATATTTTAACGTTTTTATAGTTATTTTTATTAATTAATTTTGTTTTTGTTTTAGGTGAGTCGGTGTTTTAATTCACTTTTAAGCGATCTGCTGATCTTCGATACAGCGATAATTACGCCTTGTATAATAAAGTATCCGTTATGTTTTTCAATTTATCGGGTACGTATTTTGTTATAATGCTTATTGCTTTGTTGAATATCACATTTTTCGCGTCTTAATAAATATGCCTTACTTGACACGTGTGTGTATATATATATGGATCTATTCATAAAAATATTCTTTATTCTAAACAAACGTTGAACAAAACATTAACTCGCTCACATGATTAAGGAGAACTGAAGTTCGCAATAATAATTAATATGTAATAAACGAATACACATAAATTTGCATTTATCTATTGAAAATGTGTTTTTCAATACGCTGAAATACTCGATATTTCTCATAATTATTTCAAACCCGTTTTGTCATAGATTAACTCGTAACTTTTGTAGCCATTTATAAGCCGTAAACTCCGAACGAATTATTATATACCATTTAATTAAGGATATAATATATATCTGAAGGAAACATTAATAGTACGCATATATCACTACGGTTTTTTTCGTTATAAAAGTATTTCACATTTTTTATTTTAGTTAGTTAAATTATCGTGTACGATTGTCGCTAACGATGTGGCGTGTGCACGCTCGGTTATTTACCTTTAGCACACTCGGTAACTTTGAACGAAAACCAAATGGCGTTAATACTATCCGAGACCAAAATCGTAAAACGATAAAACGTCGACGTTCGAAATTAAAAAAACCGTACAATTTTCGAAATCGTTTTTTTTCGCCCTCTAAGTAAATCGATTCGTTTCTTAGCTCGGCAATAAATAATTGCGCCAAATTATTTAGCGTAGGCGTGTACACACTTCACAGTATGTGCGCAAAGACCTACATACTATATTATTATTATTATTATTGTTATTGTGTTCGATCGAAGGGGTGAGGGATGAGTAATGGGTACATAGAAGGGGGAGTACAGGATGTGTTTTGATAAAACGTCAAGGTTATGACTAGACAACGCAACCAATGTTGCGGCAGGGTATGACTTCAATATATATATATACGTATAGTGAAATATCGTACATACAATACGCACTATACGGTTTCCCCCTTGTCGTCTCCCCCAACATATGACGCGTCGACACCGCCGCCCGTGCCCAATATAGTAATGACACGCCCGTCCGTCGTCTCCTTGAATACGTCTAAAAAAAATCTCGTCTTCCCTTAGTCAATGCGAAGAGCATTTCCTCCACTCGACCACCACTATCCTTGTTGCCCTTCCCTTCTTCGTCCGCTAATCAAACGGCAGTCGATTATCGTATGCACGATGTTCGCAAAGCGTACAATCAAAATTAATCATTTCGGGACGAAAAATAATTTTCCCCCTTCGCCTTTCTCCTCTCCGACGGGCTTATTAGACGGGTGTTTCGAAAATACAAGATATATTATATATATAATAAATATGTATACGATTAAGTTATTTGAATAAATATAAATATTTCGTTAAATGTTAAGAATTTTCATTATTATTTTCATAATAACGTTCGTAATAAAACTCGTCGCTGGCGATATTAAATGTCTAATATACTTTAAAAATGAAATAGTGGAAACAAAACTTAAGAGGTTCTCCTTAGACCTCGGACACGAATCGTAAGAAATCGAAATCAAATTCGAACGCTTGTTTTTCGTTTGTTCTTACATAAAACTATAACTAAAACGAATAACGATGAACCTTCGACGTATCCGAGTCCCGGTACGATCGCATTTTCCGATCATTCCTAGTTACGCCATTGATAACGAATACAACGAGCAAAAATAGTAAACAGTTTCGAGCGAAACTGTTGACAAATGTATACGCACAGATTAACGATTATATTTTTTAACAAACCAAAGGGATAGGTATTTTATTAGTTTTACCAGTACGTTATTCGAATTTTAATTAACTTAGGCCTTTAACGCGATTTAAAAAATTTGGTCGCTATTACTTTTAAGAAAGGCAACGAAAATCGTTAACTAACCTTAGCCTCGATGATGACGATAATACTAATAATAATAATAATTATAACGCTAAAGGAGTACAAACAATGTCGGAAAACTCGAAGACAGGACGGCGTGCGAAAACAATCGATACCGCACGATTGTCGGCGGCGGAGTTGAATGTCCGCCGCGGCCCGGTGCCGATGATTAGTAGTGGCGGGGCGGTACGCGAAGGGCCCGTCAGCGATGTGGGTCAAGGTCAACGCATCGCTTTCGCGTTTCGTCGTCCTTACCGGCCGGTGTTGTTCCCTCACTCCCTCGCTCCTACCGACGACAATTCAATCGGTTCACCCACTTTCCTCCGGCACGTCCGCGCGTACGCAACGACGTCGTCGTTATCGCATTATTATCTGGCCGAGTTAACGATTTTTTTTTCAGCTCGTTAAAATTTACCGAATCCTTTCGACCGAGTTCACCGTTAACGTTGATTACACATTCAACACATCGGTTCGGTTAACGAAATACTATCGATTCGCGTTAATATTTTTTTTAGTCGTTCGCCTTTATTTTTTCGCCACGAAAAATTCTATGCGTTAATTTACGCGAAAACATTATTCCGGCGATTTTCTTCAATACTCAAATTGTTTATTCCTTTTAGTCATTATTACGCTCGACCTTCATCTGCAATTGTGTTTATATAAAATGCGTTAAATTCGTCAACGCCCGTTCGAAATTAATCTAATTGATCAAAAACAAAAATGAATTACCTTTACTTTATAAAAAAAAATAAGTCGAGCTGATTTTAAACCAACAGCAATACGTCAAAATGAAAATTTGATTTAAACTTCTTATATTATTATTATTAAGTATATATATATATATATATATATATATATATAAAGAGAGAGAGAGAGAGAGATGGAGTAGTCTTGTAAAGTATTCGGGTACGGTTTTTATACTCGATTACGTATTCTGAATACTTATTAAAACGCATATTCGAAGGCGTATCCTACGTATTTTTATTATCGACGCAAAACATTTTTTATAAAACATATAAGACCATCCGAGCAAATAACAATTCGTCCGAATACGTTTTACACGAATTATAGACGCTTTAAAAATATTTGAAAATCGATCAAATCAGGAATAGTCACAACGTAAATTCATTATGCTGAAAACGAACTAAAATGAAATTACTCATATAAAAACGAATATTACTTAAATGGTAATAATATCTCGGGAAGAAACCTGTATATTTAGTTGCGAACAGTTTTCGATGTTAATGAAACTCGATACTGTGTAGAAGTTTTAGTTTTCAAAATACTGTATAAGATAGCAACCACGATAGTTATATCACGAAATTGGCGACTTTCAGTAATTTTGTAATTCGTCACTTTGATATTTATATCCCACCAATAATCGACGATTAATATAAATAATATCGCGAAATATAAATTAGTTTAATAACACGCGTTTATTAATAATTAATCGAATTTTCGTGATTTCGAATCAATTTTTCGATTTTTATTCCGGTAATCGATTTACAATTACTTCGGTTTTATTTTGAGTTCGAAAGTTGATTTTCTGTTTTTCATTTTCGAGTTTTACAATATTGATTTTAAGGGATTTTACGGCTTCGATTTCAATCCGAATATCGTTTTATCATTTTACGGTTTTCGCTTTTAAATGTCCAATTTCATTTATGATTAGTTTTTTCGTTTCGTAACATTCCCTTGAATACAGTTACATTACGATTTCGCGATAATAATAGTAGTGACATAACGTACGATATTTTAACGTACAGTATTCAAATAATAGTTCATTTTTCGTGCCACACTAGTCGGCGGAAATTTGACACTGTGAATAATACACCCAATACCCTTATCGTCGTCCGGTGGCACGTGTTGTGATTACTAATTCAGTCGAAAACAAAAATACTTTTATTTAAACTATTAAACACACCACGAAATATGAATCCAACATAGCAACATGAATCCTCTACGAGGTATGTGGTATTGAATACCGTATTTGATTTCTTACGATTCCGATGTCGGAACAAGCCCCGATTACCAATACGATTTTTTACATATTCACCATTATATAATAAATGAAAAAGGTTTGACATTAACGAGTTAAAAATATTAAGTTCATTTTGATTATGTTACTTTACTTCAAATTGACTTTATGTACCATGACATTTAAACGAAGTTACGTTTCATTAGAAAGATGTCGATATTTTCTCAACATAGTTTTTACTTTTTAAAGGAATAGTAAATGTCCAACTTAAAACAATTTATATATATATATATATTTAATTTATTTATTAGGTACGTAATAAGAAACGAATTTAACACGAAAGAAAGGCCTATTTTATGTTTTGTATTTTTGGAAACAATTGGATCAAACGTGTGTGAACGATTGTATATTTAAAGGAAAACTCGTTGAAAAATGTTTACAATGTTCAACAATAACGACAACGCTATAATAACTGAGCACACCTGACATCGAATTTTGAAAGTTGTACGTTTTTACAGAATTTTATTATTTATTATTCTCGTATTTATGGATTTATTATGAATGAAATTATAAGTCTATACAAACACTGGAAAATTCGATAACTTTCCGATTCTTTTTAAAACTATTTATATTATTAATTTTTTACTCTTCCGTAAATATTTATACATTTTAGAACTTTTGAGCTTTTAAATGTAATTCTATTTAAACGAAAACGAGTGCCATCTAATTTTATAAGAGCGATAGTTATTCAGTGATGAACGAGCGCAGTTAAACGCATAAACTTAAAACCACCCGACAACACATTCAACACGATAATGCATATGAGTAGGCGGAGCTTATTAAGAGGTTCGGGTGCTGTCGTTCGACATCAGAAGTTCGGCTAAACACGTTTTTAAAGAACGGAAAGACGTAACTTTTATTAAAATAATTATTTATTAATATTTATATAATCCAGTAATCTTATAATAATAATAATAATTATATCCCGTGACAATATATTATAATTTACAATGAACGTCAAATAGTTAGGTTAGGTTGAATTTTAAAAATACGTTTATACGCGTTAATTATTCGTTTATTGCGTTTTTGTTTGAATACATTTTTTTTACTTCGATAAATATTCATCAACTTAACAGTTAATTCTCTATGTCAAAAGAGAATTTACGTTGTTATGAAAATATTTATTGTAATACGTACATGATCCAGCAAAAGCATCGTTTACACACCTAAGTAATAATTATAAATAGTACATAGAAGTATGAGTATTCGTAAGTATATTTTTACGTGTTAGATTATATAAGAAATAGTGCCTTTAAAATTTAATTGAAATAATAGGCATGACACATCCTCCTTCATATTTGTTTAAAAACGTATAATTTTGAAATTTGTGAAAATAATATGTATACATTTAAGAAATATTAACGATTGACTATCGAAATATTATATTTTTATACTTGCGATTTATTCTATTAAACACAATATTAAAATAAAAGGTATATAATATATAAAAGGAACAAAATGTTTACACTAATTGACGAAGGTAAAGGAATAAGACAATTCTAAGTATTATTAGTTATTCTTAGTCATTGAGACGTTCTGTAGACTCGTATGGTTAAAGCGTTTTGAAGTTTATTTAATTTTTTAATAAGCGAAGTAATTTAGTTACTATTTTGTTCAAATAATGACAAAATTTACCGCGTCACGTTTGTTTCAAACGACTAATCGAATAATAATTATATTATTTGTTTTAAATAACTAACCGGACATTGGTAATGTTGTCGAATTACATTCCTCAATGATTCAACCGTTGCGAAATTTAAGGAACGATTTCCTCGAGGCAAATGTTCACTAAATCAACTACATGTATGAATCAATAAATATATAATTTTAATATTTTAAATACTCGTTTGATATTTTATTATACTCATTTATTTCTTCTACATAATTTATTATCATATTCATCGGTGTACAACATATAATATAAAGGTAATGTTAAAGTAACATAAATACTTTGACAAATCTTTAGTTGTCGTAGACCACATTATTATTATCATTGAGTTTATACTCTTATTTATAAACGTTTTATTTTTGTTTCATACGTTCTACGTGATTGTTAGTTATATAAATCAACTAAAAAATTCAATATTAAAATTACAAAACCACTGTAAAACAAATCGAATTACTACGATAATTTTATTTAATTTATGTATTCTTTTTACCATCAACAATTTAAGTCAGTCTCCTTTATTAAAGATCTGGGTATTATTTTATCTGCTTCTTATCTCTTTTTCGGAACATGTTTCGTTTATTTATAGGAAGTTATCCGTATGCTAGGATTTATCAGGCGTCAATGTTGAAACTTCAAAGATGTCCAATATCTAAGAACCTTATTTTGCTCTCTAGTGCGTTCGAACCTTGACTATGGATCCATATTATAGAATCTATCTCAACTTGGTCCCTTTAAATCAAATACAAACTGGTTTTCTTAGATACCTGTCTTATATATTTAATACGAGTCCTCGAACACGAACGATATTTTTATAAAATTGAGTTTGCTTTCGCTATCGTCCGAACTTAAATTTAACGACGCGTTGTCTAATTTTAAAATTATAAATGGTAGTTCTATTTTTCCCGAAACCTTGGATAGAATTGGTTGGTGAATCGCCGCCTTTAAACACTAGGTCGAAAATTACTGTTTACGAGTGTTTTTATTATCATTGTTGCAACTTTACAACGAACCTTTAAGTCGTACGCTTAAGATTTGCCTAGATTGCCTAGACAATTTCGATTTCAACCATAATAATGAATCTAAAACTTCGGAATTTTCGTTTAAATTTCGTATAGTAAATTTTCCCCGAAGTTATAATTAAGATTTCACGTTTGTATTTAAAAAATTACTCATTTCGTTATTTTTAATGACGTATGATATTTTTGCTTTAGTTAAGTACTTAACATAATAAGTAATTAAATATACACTCTATTGCCCTCTTACGGGCGTCAACAAACAAATAATTTTATATAGTATATTTGTTGTTGCGCAATATTATTATTTATCACGATTCTCTAATTGATTAACCTCGGAGTGCGACGATCTCTTTCACTGCCCTAATGAAACGCAATATCCATCTGTCCGTTTTGGCATGTCCCGCCCTCCTAGACCTCGAAGTGAAATATAGTCCTATTAAGCCTACGATTATACGTATTATTATATAAAACCCGTATATCAACGGTTTTGGATTTACCAATTAGATCCGTTATTATCTATTGATCGAAATCAGTAGCGTCCGCCCGTTCATACGCGTTATTTAAACAATTTTTGCTTCCGAGTCGAGTCATTCGTTTCTTAAAATTAATATTGAACGTTCGACGTTAACCAAAAAATTATAAGTTACTTTTTCGTTTTAATCTAATTTAACGGGTTAAACAGATTAGTTAACTTGCCCAACCTTGTAAATATATATATATATATATATGTGTGTGTGTGTATGTGTATGTGTGTTTATAAATATATATGTGTGTGTGTGTGCGTGTAATAAGTACCTATTGCGCATATACATACACATGCACTACTTTGTCGTCGTCGTCTTCCAATACTCGGCCTTCAATTTGTTCGCGTCGATTTTCTTCGTCGTATTATTACAAGGATGGGCAAAGCTCACGATAACATTAACGAAATAATGTCAAGTTAATAAGGACATATTTTTCAAATAGTTAAATTTAATTACGTCGTGATTTAAATACTAACAAAGGTAAACGTTTAAACCCGGTTTCTTAATTTGAAAGTTAATTTTTTTTATATACGTTTCTGTAATTAGCGTAGTTTTGAATTTATATAAATAAATAAAATTGTCTTTCATTTAGAACTACGAAAGCAGAATTGAATTTGACGGAAATACATAGATATGTTCCTAAAACGAGATTTGTGAATAAGAAATCATTAGAAAACTGTATCGGTTAGGTACAGTTATTTTATATATATTTTTTTATTGAATTTGTTAAAATTTCATTAACTTTCAACTATTTAATTTTACGTTAAAAAAGAGCTAACTACATAAATAGTTTCTGTTCACACGTCTTAACCATATCGTTAGATAAATTAACAGCACACCAAATCAATTTTTCGGTTAATTTAAACTTTTTTCTTTGTTTATTCGAATATTACATATTCGGAATAATTTTCAAAAATACAAAACTTACGAAACCAACTAGTTAACTAGGTATATTATTATTAGCTCATTAAACTATGTTATAATATGTACAAATTTGTATTATAACATATAAAGTTAACTGAAAGTAAATCTAATAAAAACACAGTGCTAACTACACACCATTGCTGCTAAAACAAATAATAAAGTAATTATACCGATATATTTTAGTCGTAAATCCGAATTTAGGTATTTATCTATAATTTGTTTGAATTCACTCGCCCTTTGCAAAAGGTAATTTTACCGCGTACGAAATATAATTATTATTGCTTTATAATATTACAACACAATATTCAATTGTCTACGCCATATCTTTAAACCATAGTCAATAGATATTAGATACACATTGTTGTTGATATAAATATTCAGTTCAATTATAAACTTCGTACGTTGATGGTGTCGTGCGCGACTGAATATGTCACGTAATAATATCGAAAAAGTGCGAAAATCTTTAGATGAATCGTTTGATTCTTCCAACTTTTCTAATCAATATGATTCAGATGTTGACCCAAATTTTTCGTTACCAAGTACGAGACAAGATTCATTACCAAGAGTAGGGCCATCTTATACTTTTATAAATACTGGAAGTGACACAAGTAATGAACCGTTCCAGGTAAGCTTAAGTGATAATGATAATGATGATTACAATAATGATGATCAATAGTACGAGAATTGGGAAGATATACCAAACTTCCAATTTGACAGTAGTATGTAAGGAATGAAACTAAATATGCCTAATTCCGCAAAAGATAATCTTGTACAGATATTCGAAATGTTATGGACACGTGAAATAACTGATATTTTGGTATCCTCAACAAATAATTATGGTGTGAAATTCACTTCAAAAATTCTTCCACGTAAAAAATACTGTCGTACAATTGAGTTTAAAAAAGTTGATGCGGAGGAAATAAATTAATTTTTGACCATTTTTTTACTCTTAGGATCCATTAAATTTTCCGTAATCAGAGATATGTTCTCATACAATCCTGTATATTATCATCCAATTGTATCAAGAACAATGTCGGGTAGACGTTTTGAACAGATTTTAAGATGTTTTAGTGTTGAATATTATGACATAGAAAAAATAAATAAAACAAATGATCTAATAAAAAAAATTGAAAAATTTTTAAAAAACTTATAAATAATTTTCAATTAGCATATGTTCCGTCCGGATGTCTTTCACTTAATGAACCGCTTTTACTACATCGTGGTCGTCTTTTAGATCAACAGTATATGATGCTTAAAAAAACAAGATATCATATAAAGTTTTTCGAGCTCTATACACCCGATAGTTTTGTTCTAAATATGGAGATATATAAAGGAAAAAGAAAAGAAATTCAAGTCGGCTCTACATCAAAAATAAATAGTTTAGTTTTTCGTATTTTGGAAGCTTTTCTTAATAAAGGACATACAGTTTTTATGGATAACCATTATTAGAAAAAAACTTTTGCATCGAAAAACACATACAACAGAAACACTACGCAGTAACCGTAAAAGCAACCCAAAGTGTGTAACCACAAAAAGTTAAAATCTGGAGAATATATTTGGTGTGGACAAGAAAACATTTATATATCTAAGTTAAAAGATAAAAGAGATGTTTTAGCAATAAATACAAAGTATCAACCACAGCTTTTATCATCAAAACATCGATTTGGCAATGAAAAAAATAAACCAAATGAAATTATTCAATATAATAATAATATGAGTGGTATCGATAGGTCAGACCAAATGATAAAATATTACAGCAGCCCAAGAAAACAATTAGGATGGTATAAAAAAGTTGTATTTCATATGTTAGATATTACGGTGTGTAATAGTTTTTACATATACAAAAAAACGTTTGACTGCGATTTTATGACTTTTAAAGATTTCCGGGATATTTTAATAAAAAATATGATAAATTTTCCAATAAATGTAACAGCTAATCAAATTTTTAATGCTCCAATACCAAAAGATCTAAAAAACAAACGACCAATGCCGAAAGAAGGACAACACTTTCAAAAACTGCAAAATATGCACAAAAAATACGCGAGGAAACAAACCCAGTATCAGTGTAAAGCTTGCAATATTCCACTGTGCCCTAAATCGTGTTTTGAAGAGTTTCACAAAAATATGTCGTAAGAAAATATTTCATTATTTTATATTGTGTTGGTTCAATTTCTATAAGACTATATATTTTCATATTTTTTTTTTTAATTTCATAATATTTTTTTTCAAAATTCGTTATATAAAATAAATCAGGTTGGGTTGAATTATTATTTTTATTTTACTATTTTTTATTTTATTATTTTAAAAATATAATTACTGCTATTGCAGTACAGTGATGTATGTAGTTGTTAATAACAATGTAGTGAGACAGTACTGCTATAGCAGTACCCGAATTACTACTGCTATAGCAGTAGTAATTAAGTGCGTTTTTGAAAGTAGATTTTTTCCCCCTATGAGAATTTCAACTGTCCACGAATGTGTTAATGCTCGTTTTTCGACTTTCAGCTGTAGTCAAAAAACTATTGTTATTAACTTAACATTAACTAAACAATTTTCTCATAAACTTTGCCCATCGTCGATGTACACGCGAAATAAATTTTAATGACTATTATCGCGTCGTCGCGCCAATTACAAAAAAATAACGCCTAGTTTAATATCGCCGCGAGTGTTCATGTCGCGTTTTGTAATATTTAATCACGTAATATTTTTGTACGCTAATAATTTAATTATTGTAACAAATATGATAAATGGACGAATAATAATAATATATATAACATTATTATCGTTACTTATAATTTAATTAAATATAACAGATACGATAAATTGACGAATAATGATAATAATTTATATAATATTACGTTATTGTTATAATATTTTATTCGTGTACGGAATCGACTGCATATTTTTATGTTACCGATAAACAATGTTCGGAAATTAAAAGTGTGGTTGGGTTTTAGTTTGATTAATACATTATGTATACGTTATGTGTAGTGTACACGGAATAATAATTTGTGACTAAATCGTTTTTTATTAGTTTTATACGATAAATTGTTATTATTATTATTATTGTTATTATTATTATTATTATTATTATTATTATTATTATTATTATTATCATTATTATCATTATTATCATTATTTTCGTTCGACGTTCAAATTTCGACGCGTACAAAATACGTGGTAACAGCAACGGGTTGAGGTGGATGTAAGAAACGAATGTTCCAAATTTACGGCAGGTAACTACCTACACGGTGTCGTGCAACGAGCAGCCTCAAAATTTAAGATGCAGAAATCCGATGAACCGTGGTTCAAACGAATGGTAATTTATTCGAAAAATCATCCGGTTCGTCGTCATTATTCGTTCATATATATATATATATGTATATATATATATA